>JAFJYH010000053.1:0-177916 GCA_017365405.1 Cadophora malorum
CCCACACAGTCCCCCCACCCTCCCAACCAACCGACTTCATCGACGGCCTCCACACCCTCTGCGGCTCTGGCGACCCCAACCTAAAAGAAGGCATCTGCCTCTCCATCTACACCCTCAACACCAGCATGCACAACCGCGCCTTCTGCAACACCGACGGCGACATGCTCATCTGCCCACAAGAAGGCAACCTCGACGTCCAAACGGAATTCGGTCTCATGTTCGTGCAACCCGGCGAGATCTTCGTGATCCCTCGCGGTGTGCGGTTCCTGATCCGTCTCGCTCCACAATCATCAAACACCAACCCAACTCCCGAAAACGAGAAGGTGGAAGGTGCGAATCCCGGAGCGAGAGGGTATATCACGGAGATTTGGGGGTCGAGTTGGGAGTTGCCGGATTTGGGGCCGATTGGTGGTCATGGGTTGGCGAATCCGAGGGATTTTTTGGTTCCTGTGGCCCATATTGATGAGTTGGAGGAGTTGCATGCTAACTGGGAGGTGGTGTGTAAGTTGAATGGGAAGTTGGAGGCGATTGGGCAGGATCATAGTCCGTTTGATTTGGTGGCTTGGCATGGGAATGTGGTGCCTTATAAGGTGAGTTTCGTTGACTATTTTTTTGCTCTCTGTTCGATACCTCGTGTTCGCCTGTGGTGTTGTTGCGATCAAGTTGCTGTTAGACACCTCACGGACTTTGTTGTGTTGATGTGGGGCTTTAGCGAGCTCATTTCAGGGGCTGGGCTGGCTCCTTTCACTCTCCTGTGTTCTTCATATTCAATGAAAGGAGATTGTACTGACAATTCCTAGTACGACCTCACCAAGTTCAGTTCCCAAAACAGCACCAGCATCGACCACACCGACCCCAGCATCAACACCGTCCTAACCGCCAAATCCTCCTTCCCCCACGTCCCACTCTGCGATTTCCTCTGGTTTGGACCCCGCTGGGACGCAGCCGCCAACACGTTCCGCCTACCTTACTTCCATCGCAACTCAGCGAGTGAGTTCTTGGCTTGTTTGTATGGGAATGGGTTGGGAAGGAGTGATGATTTCAAGCCTGGTGGGGGGAGTTTTGAGGGGGGACATACGCCGCATGGTTAGTTTCCTTCTTTTTTTCTACTCTCTTTTAGGATCCGCGGATTGGATGGGAGACTCCTAGAATGCTCTATTCCTCCTAGAAAGAAGCATGCTGATGTGACGGACAGGTGGCAACAACGAAGGCTACGTCAACGAAATGAAGATCCAAAAGAGCGAGCCACGCAAGATTCTCGAGAGTATGTCGCTTTCCTCCCTTCTTCTCTTCCCCCTTCCCCCAACCCTCTCGCCGCTCCCACTTTCGCCAATCAATCTCTAACATCCAACAGATCAAATGACAATAATGATCGAATCCTCCCGCACCTTTCTCTTCACCGAATGGGCACGCACCGGCTGTGGAACCATGCACGTCGAAGGCACTGACCCTCGCGCTTGGGATAGGCTACCCGATAAGTTCTCTTCGTATCCGGGGATCAAGGAGTTGTTGCAGAGGGTCAAGGATGATAAGAAGGCGGAGAGGGAGAGGGTCGAGTATTATCATGATCCGAAGATTGGAAGGTTTGTTTAGATGAGATGAGATGATGGGGAGATGGTGGGAATGGGGAACGGGAAATGGGGTGTGGGGATGATGATATGGATATGGATATGGCACACTTTCTCTGCCTTTGTGTTTTGGCCTTTCATATATGCTGTTGCCTTCTACCTTTTTGTTATTCAAGTTTTTGCTCTCTGAAGACATTCCTTTTTGCGCTTCTCGTACACTTCCTGCCTGCTTTGTCTAGTCGGGCAGGGGGTGACAGGCTGCTAGGAATCTTTAGTCACTCTGTTGATTCGTTACTTGATGTTTGATGTTTGTTTGATGGTTGTCAGCAATACAGACTTATACATAAATAACATACATACCCCCCTCTCAATACCAAATTGTCAAATCTTCACCGTGTATCTAGTCAGTCAGTCAGTCACCGAATTACTCAGTCAGCTAGTCCACAAGCTGTAACGAAGCTACCACCTCTCTTATCATATTTAATCATTTTCACCTCATCTCACGACTCTACTTCTGGTAGGGATCAAAGTCTGTGTTGTAAGAAAGATCAAAAGATGAAATTTGAATTTTCCTGCCCGCCCGTCCTTATGAAAGTCCAATCGGAATGAAAGCAACCCAGTCGATATATACGCCCAACTACCTAGCTATCGTGACAAGACACCATATCGTGACGTAGAGACCATAAACATAGACTGTCATGAAAACATCCTTTCTCCTGTTTCTCGCTACCAGCTTTCTGATATCCCATCTGCACGCCTCGACCACTCCCTTCCCCTCTTCCCCTCCTTGCCTCTTTTTATCCCCCACCCATCTCAACATCCACCAACGCATCACTCATAATCCTCAACACCTTACTATACTGACTAATCCTAACCCTCCACCTCCCAATATCCTCCAGCAACCTCGCATAATCCAGCAGTATCCTCCTCGCAGCCTCATACCCAGGACGATGGATAACGCCATCGAAGCATATCCCGCCGCCGTTGCGTATGAAATTGACCGCTGCGTCATCCGTCGCTTGGTTGTTCATGTTGTGAAGATTCATGCTGTTCGCATCAGGAGAAGTAGCGCCTAATCCCTCACCACCAACAACACTCCAATCGACATCATCGATGAGATCGAATCCCAAGCCGGAACCAGCACCCGTGTTCGCAGTCCCGGAATCAGATTCCGGTGGAACCATAAATACGTATAGTCCGAGGATGAGTGCAGAGATGAATAATCCAGTCGAAGCATGGAACGGATCACCATCCGACGCCCTCCGATTCGACATCAGCTTAAACGTCTGCGCAGCATGTAGACACGCCCTTCTCGCACTCGGCGTCTGCGTCCACACAGCAATATCATCAAGCGCCTGTCTCGCAGCTGGCGCACCCGCACAACCAGCTCCCATCTCGAAGAGTCGGATGTCGGAGGTGAGCATGATGCAGGTGTTGTGCCAGAGGACGATACAGTTCGGATTCATGGATGTGAAGAGCTGGTCGTAGGATTTCATGACGTGGATGACGAGGGATTTGGTTTGTTTGGCGCGGGGGTCGAGGTCGTAGGTTAGGGCTGGGACGAAGTATTGTTCGTCGGCGCGGCGGTGGCAGCCTGATAGGAGGCGGTGGAAGTCGTGGGAGATGCGGAGGCGGATTATGCTGAGGATGCCGTGCATGGCGAGGGGTTCGAGGGTGTTGTTCAGTTCGGGGAGTGTGAGGTTATCGTTGGAGAGGGAGACCATTGGCATGCAGATTTGGTGACGGGTTGCGGCGAGATGGGCCCATTTTGTTGCGGTGGTTGCTTGGAAGAGGGCGGCGTCGCAGGGGAGAATGACTTGTATGTCTTCTGTCTGCATGATGGGACTTGTATGGAGCATTGCTGAGTACCAGGTATCGACCATAGTTAAGGAAACGATCAACCTGTGATCTTAGAAGGGTTCTGTGAGCAGAGAGATGGAGCCTACCTCTTGGCACATTCTATCCTGCTCCATGCTTTCCATCTAGCTTCTAGATCTGATATTTGACCAAAGAACGCGTCATTTAATGGCTGACCGTCATTGGCATTAAAGAGCCCGTGTTTTTGAGCGGTCTGATTATCAGCGAGGGTTACAACGTATTGCCGATAGAGCTTACCATAATGACGTTTGCATAAAGCATCTGACACTGTGACTGGTGGTATTTTTGCTGCAGATGTTAGCTTGAAAGACCGATTGCTGTGAGAATATACTTACTCCCATCATTTCAGTCAGATTGAGGATCAAAACAGCGCTTGCTAAACTCGACATTTGATCTATACGACTCCGATCTCCAGAAAGTGACGGCATAAGCTCAATAGAAACCTGCTCCAGTGCTTTCTATTCATTGTTAGTAAAATTTCAGCTGATCTGAGATTGTCAGACTCACCGAAAATGTCTGTCTAACAAAAGCTGTCGCTCCTTTCGTCTGAAGTATCGTCAATCCTATCAGACACATAATAAACAGAATCGACGTCGGAGCCGTCTTCGGACAGAAAGTAGGAGTATGGATGAACGGCATCAGAGGATGAAATTGGCGAAAATAAAGGTCCAATCCAATATCGAATATTTCCGCTGGTGGAAAGTTGGATGATAACGGTGCATCGTTCACCACGGATGCTGCCTGCCCCGCAGACCTCGATTCTGAGGGGGAAGAGAAATTCTCTGGTGAACCAAACGCTGCTGCTGGAGTCTGGTCACTCGAAACATGTGTGATGGTAACAAACATCCTCTGTAGTCTTTCCCTACAGTCCTCATCCAAACCCCAACGAGAGCCACACTGTCGATTCTGTTCCATAGCTTCTGGTGACAAATTTCCGTTTGAGAAGAGATTATCCTCCGCTTTCAACACGGCATCCCACCAAAGAGTAGGCATGAGACGAAGTGGATTACTATGTCTATTCGGCCAGCAGCGTTCTACCTTGGCAAAACGCTCATTGGGTATGAGTGTACTGGGCGAACTCGGATTCCTCACTGACGCCGGTTCATCCGATGCTGTGAGAGACGATCCCCTCCTTACACCAGTAATCTGACTATTCGCACTCCCAAAATCCTGTAAATTTCCTGGATGTAGATGTGATTCGAGGTCGAATTGATCGAACCATGTTTGTAGATCCTGCGGCATAATTGACACATCCGGAGCCATTCCCCCCATATCTGGTGATATCTGATCCTGCATGCCATTCAAACGAGCAGAGTATATATCTTCTCCAAAGTTGAATCTCGAAGATGTGTTGGGAGAAGGACCAATATTCTGAAAGTTCGAATCTGGTTGTGCAGGCCTGGTATCAAAGTTGACGTCTGGATGCGAGACATGGTTGTTATTCGGCATCTCCAGAGTCCAACTTGGAGCAGCACTCATTTCTGGCAGGGCAGCATTCCCCGGGTCCGTCATTACAGCATCCATTGTCCCATTATCCCATTTCTGTTGTGAGGCCAGTAGAGCAAGGTGATCCAGGCCGGAAGGTAACCCGTTCGAGTTCGGTCGAGGGAGATGGTCTTCCAGCGAGGGATCAATGACAGATGGTGTTGCGACCACTTGACTCTGCCTCCGCACATTTTGTGTTACTTGGTTATTCTCGGAGGATGCCACGGGGGGCTGGTTCGTATTCGAAGCGCCATTCACTTCTATATCTCCTTCTGATGAACTCTTCTCGACTTCTTCGCCGACAATCTGGGGGTGGTTCTTTAGATGGCGGATCAAGACATCACTGGTAGAGATCAGTATTTCTACACCAGACTAAACAAAGGTATAAATAATACCTTCTCGAGAAGCTCTTCTGACATCGCGGACATGTATAAGGTCTCTCTCCAGTATCTATTCGATCCAGAATTAGTATTTGTCAACGCAAGCAATTCCACCTTCATTAACAGTCCCCCACCCCAGGAAATAACAAGACACATTTCACATACGGGACCTCTGATGGCGCTTCAAATGCTCTGCCTTGGAAAACCTCCTCTCACAATATCGACACTTCTTAGGCAGTAAGCCCCTTGGTTGTGTTTCTGGTCTTCGGTCCTGGACTGGACTGGTAGCTGTTGCAGTGGTCGACATAGCTAGGTCTCTATGGTCGTGTGGGGCTTCACTCCAGATCTTCTCTCCGGGGCTGACAGGGCAGTAGAACGCAGCGCACTCAAGAGCAGTCGCACACTTCTATGGCTTGAACCATGGCAGGTCCTCCAAGCACAAGAAGCAGCAATGCGACGACAGTGTATAAGAGTGCGTATTGAGGGTATTCGGAACGGGAGTAGTCGGAGGTCGGCGATGCAGATGCAGATGGTAGTGCAGAGAGAGTAGTCGAGTTGAGTAGTGAGAAGTCAGTTTGGTTAGGTTTGGTTTGGTTTGCATTTTCCTGGGGTTCTGGATCACCCATGGAAGGCTGTTCAGCCGTTGGCTCCATCCAGCACCCCTCGCTCCTCGCACCCAGTCCAATGCACGCAATGCACGCGATCCACTACCCCAAAAGCGGAGTAGCGAAAGGAGGGGAAGAGGAAGAGTGCAGGACAGGGCAGGGCGCAGTGGGCGTACAGTACAGGGTCACAAGGTAACAGAGAGGCAATTGAGAGGCGGGCCGGAGAGGAGTGGGAGGGAGGAGTGGAATGGAGCGGAGGTGGAAAGATGGATAATTGAGGGTGGGCCAATGACAAAGGATCAATTGGATGCTGCTGATCACTTCAGCATCCTCTGTGATGGGGAGAGTTTGCTGTTCCAAACAAGAGACCAGACATGTCAGACAAACACTGGTGAGACTCTGGGACGAAGACCCTGCCAGCCTGCTCGGCTCAACTCAATACGGGCCCCCCATAAGAGTGACTTTTGGTGATGATATCGAAGATTATGCCGCCTGACATCCAATCTGACTGCCTGACATCCGAATTCTACGAGCCCTGGCAGTCCCTGAACGTGGCTCGGCCATGTTCAGTGATCTACTCGTATCTCGGCTGCACTCTCTCCCTACTCTAGCACCAGTCAACCAGCCCGCATTTCCAATCTGTACTGTGGTCTCACTGTCCGCGCACGTCTCGTCCCGACAACGCAGATCCCAACACCGCTATGTTCGGCTCCCAGATTAATATTGGGGTTCACCACGGCACAAACGGCTAGAGCTTAATCAAAGTCCTCAGTCTTTCCGGGTCCGAGTCAAAATACTCTCGTGCTCGTGCTCTTGCTCGTGCTGTACTAAAATACCGGAATCGGCAGGAGAATGCTTCAACGTACGGTCCGTATGTAAGACCTTTACGTTATGACGGAGTGCTGCATCCCAACTGTATCTCAACGTCTCTTCTTTTCATCTACGTGTTTTCATCTTCTTAATTTATCTTACAGCTTTATTATGGGCAGGCATCGCAAAGCATCAAATCCTACCTTAACCATCCATCGTCTCAAGCCCTCGCTTCCATCAGCGTCGTGATTTGCTGTCCCCCGTTTGCTGTGCTGTGCCTCATCCATCCATGGCGTTTCTACCCTCCGCCGCCTCAACCCTAGGCGGCGTGGTAACCATCCTTGGCGCAGGATACTTCAACGCGAAACTCGGCATTGGGTATGATGTGAGGGAATTGAAGCATAAGATTCAATTTGGCAAGAAGTTACAGGACCGAGCAGCGACATTTGGTGATGATGCCTCCATCTATCGGATGTTGGAGATGGCGGAGAGTGATGCCGAGGCATTGTGGTTTGAAGGCAGAACCTTAAGTTGGGGTGAGGTAAAGAAGAGTAAGTCGATGACTACGAAAATTGACGGATGAAGCTGATGGGTATTAGATGTTGACTTACTGGCTCAGTACTTGAGTCAATTTGATATCGAGGTTGGTACTTCAGTTGGTCTTTATGCCACGAATTCCCCGGAAATGGTGATTGCGATCTTTGCCATTGCAAAATTAGGCGCAGTCTCGGCTCTTCTCAACACAGCACTCAAGAGTACGTCCCCTCGTGTAGTGAAGAAACCATACTAAACATAAAAACAGGCGATTCCTTATCCCATTGCATCAAGATTGCAAAAACAGACATCGTCATTTCAACCTCAGATCTCGCTACCAATGTCCCACTCACGATTGATTCTAAACCCCTGAAAGTTCTCTCCTTGAACCTCGCGTACATCTCGCCTCTCGCTTCCACCACGTCAACATCAACAGCATTCACAGAGATCACACCCTCATGTCTCAGCAACCTCCCAATACATCCAAGATCACCAACCCACCCAAAACGTGCTCTTTCATCCCCTTCCCTCCTCATCTACACTTCAGGAACAACTGGACGTCCCAAAGCAGTCTCAATCAAGAACTTCATCCCCCTCGCCGTCTCCACCCCTTCACCACTCGACACACCCTCCCACCTCCCCATGCGAGCCTACTGCTGTCTCCCCCTCTTCCACGCCACCGCCCTCCTCGCCCTCCTCTACGCCTGCGGCACGTCCTCAACCCTCATCCCCGTCCGCAAATTCTCCGCCTCTCGCTTCTCTCAAGAACTCCACGCCTCCAACGCCTCACGCATGGTCTACGTTGGCGAACTCTGCCGCTACCTCCTCGCCGCACCTCCCTCCCCCTACGACAAAACCCACAACTGCAGACTAGCACTCGGCAACGGCCTCCAAGGCGATATCTGGGAACGCTTTAAATCCCGCTTCAACATCCCAGAAGTCAGAGAATTGTACCGTTCTACCGAGGGATTAGCACAATTTAATAACTTCTATGGCGGTGCTGCATCTGCTGGAAAGGTCGGGTTTTCAGGTTTTCTAGGAAGACAGCTAGAACGCAATACTTTCATCGTGCGATTCTCGCCCTCCACGGGCCAACTCATCCGTTCCCCCAAAACAGGTTTCTGCATCCCGTGCAAACCAAATGAACCAGGTGAAGCGATCGGGCGTGTCCAATTCCCGCAGTTCTATTCCGAGTATTTTGGCGATAAAGAAGCTACGGATGAGAAGTTCATGAGAGATGTTTTTGAGAAGGGGGATCTGTTTCAGAGGAGTGGGGATGTACTTGTTAGAGATGGCGAAGGCTGGGTGAGGTTTGTGGAGAGGATGGGAGATAGTTGGAGGTGGAAGGGGGAGAATGTTAGTGCGGGGGAGGTTGGAGCGTATTTTGCGGAGATGGAGGGGGTTAGGGATGTGGTTGTTTATGGGAGTAAGATTCAGGGGTGAGTTGTGTTTGCTTTTGAAGGTGTCACATTTTGGTTTGGTGTGGTTTTGGGATGATGTATTGACTGATTAACGTGGGTAGATACGATGGTCAGCTTGGAACTGCAGCTATAACCCTCTCGTCATCTTCGACCTCGGCATCGACGAACACAGCAGCTGAGTCTGCATTCCTTACTGCACTCATCCCACACCTCAAGTCACGCGGTCTACCAGATTACGCCTTCCCACGCTTGATTCGCTTTACCGAGAAGTAAGTACCGCTCTTCCCTTATGCCCTCCGCTTCCGCCTCATCTACCCTTGTATTCACTTCATGTGGTTCCATCTGATGGCAATCTTCTTACTCCCTTTCGATCTTCTGGTACTCATCAATGCTTTGCTTTCATTCCCCTTTCGACGAACTACGTCAATCGTAAAAACTTTGTCTAACAAGCAAATCAAACACAGAATCAATACAGGCGCCACATTCAAATACGCCAAAGAAGAACTCAAAACTCGACCTTGGACGAATGAGAAAAATGGAAGTGAAGGTACAGGCGATAGACTCTACTGGCTCGACGGTGGAGTCTACAAACCACTCGACACCACGTCATGGCGCAGAATTGAGAGTGCGAGGGCAAAACTGTAAATACAAAAGCCCTGTGTGTATGGAGCGAAGCATCATCAACTTTCTTCCGTAAGCTCTTTCACATACCAATAAATCACATCTAAACCATCTCCCTCCTCTCCCTTTCCCTGCCCCTCCATCCATTCCCTCTTGCAGTCTCTTAAAGACACAATTGAAGCATTTAGAATGCATCACCCCTCGCCCGTCTCCCTCCCGTTCAGATCCCCTTACTCGTATCCCAACTCGTCCCCTCCCTCATCAAAAACTCCTGTCCTTTTTCCAAAACCCTACTATTCTCCCTCCCCAACCACTCCGGCTCCAACTCGTTCAGTCGATCTTCAATCTCATAGCTCTGTCCGCCGGCCACGAAGACGATTTTGCCTGAGAAGGGGAGTTTTACGCCTGAGTGGTTGGTTGGGTTGGTTTGCGACGATGGAGTAGAACGGTTCGCAGTTGCGCAGATGAGGATCGATTTCGCAACGTCTTCGGGCTCATTCTCCGGTAACTGTAATTCTCTCCAGCCATTCTCAATACCGGCTACCATGGCAGTTTCTGTGATCAACTCGTCAGCGAGATTCTCATCATATCGCCTCATCAGCTCAATCTCTCATTGTCCCTCAGGCCCTCCAAAATCACAAGCGACCACCACCCCACTGATGAACCTCACTCGCTGAAAAACCTCCCATCTCCCAACTTCCAACCACGCTCCTCAAATCCTCACCCCTCCTACATAACACCAATGCCCTTCAAAAATCAAAATTCAACCCCTCCCAATCCAAACCCTCAAGCCCATAAACCCTCAAAATCCCAAAGAAAGAAAAGAAAAAAACTCACTAGTCATCCAAGGACACACCGCATTAACTCTAACGCCCTCCCGTTGAGCCTGTATCCTAACCCCCCTCAACAACCCCAAAACCCCATGTTTACTAGCCGTATAAGTAGCTAGTCCCGTACTCTCCTTGAATCCAGCTATGCTGCTCACTAAGATCAAATCACCTCCTGCATCTCCTGCAGAATCTCCTCCCTCTGCTCTTTCTCCTGCTCTAATATCATCTTTTGATTTTGCTGAGGTAGGTTTGTTTTTCCTCAGGTAGAAAAGTCCGATCCGTGAGGTGAACAGACAGCCCTTGAGATTTACGTCGATTTCAGCAGTGGGGAATTCCTTCTCAATCTCCGCATCTCCCTCATCCCCGTTGCCAGGAATGGAAGAAAAAGCAAAAGGATCCCTCGGGATGGATATCCCCGCATTAGCGACTACGATATCGATTTTTCCAAACAAAGAGATTGCCGTGCGGAAAAGATGTAGTTGGGAGGTGTAGGATGTTACATCGCATTGCACGAATTTGGCGCGCGGGCTGGAGAGTTCGGATTCTAGTGCGAGGCCGAGGGTGGAATTTATGTCTCCGAATATGATGGATGCGCCATATTCTGAAATATTAACCAATCAGTTCTACTCTCTCTTCTATTTTAGATTTCTGAATTCGGGGATTGGGCTTTGGGCTTTGGGTTTGCGGATTTGACAGATGAGAGATGGGTGGAAGAAGTCGGTGAAGTGTCAAGGGGGTGGAAGGATAGAAGGATGGAAAGGTGGAATGTGGAGTGGAATTGCATGAGAGGAGAGGAGAGGAGCTGAGACTTACGGTGGAATAGTCGCACGGCTTCACGGCCGATGCCGTTTGCGCCTCCGGTTAGGACGACGACTTTGTCTTTGAGGGTGTCGAAGTGAGAGTCATTGATTTGGATGTGTGCCATCTTGTCTTAGTGGATTTACTGCTCGATGGGTATGTGTTTGTCTCTGTATGACAGGAGTACGAAGATCTGTTGTTGATGTTTCACTCGCTTGTCTTCTCGATACGTTCCTTGTCAACAAGATCCGGATGAACAAATCAGATCTTAGATGGCACCCGTATCAATCTCAGATCCGAAGACGAGTCAAATCGGCTGTCTCCAGTTGTATTTGGAATCTTTACAGATTCCCAAGACCCAAACTATCGGTCCCTCCTTTCTCCACATCCACTACTTTCCACTGTCAATATTCCAACCCATCCGCCTTGTCCCATGACACTCGCGAGGCTTTGTTACACAGGAGGATTCCCGACCATTAGCTCCCATCGCTCTTCCTCCCCTCCCCTAGCTCGGAGGGGACCTCGCCATCCTCTTGGCGAGGTGCGGGGTAGTTGAGCACGGCACCTTCATGCAAGCCATGTGGGGTCGACTTCCGGCTCGATTTTATCAAACACGAGCACGAGCTCTTGCACAGAGCAGAGGACGCGAAGACCCCACATGCGTTCGTGCTTGTTCGAGGGTGCATGAGATGAGGTCTGGTCGGGTCAGATGTTCGCAGAGGTGATCTATTGTAGAAATGTGGTGGAGCGAGCTAGTGCTTGTGGACCTGGAGCTAAGTTCTTGCATTTGACAGCTCTGTGTCTTGGAGCTTGAGATTTTACAAGGCTGTGTTTGTGTTTGTTGACTTTGCACCTGTAATAGCTATTCAAAGATCAGGTTAATTCTGCTCTTAACCTTTCTTAAGCTTTCTCCATTCCGGTCATTGGAAAGCCCATCCTCTTCGCTATCTGATCTTGGGAAGGAGAAATCATGCACGTACGTATTTTCTGTCTGGGACTTCGTCTCTGGATTACCTTCTTTCAAATCTAGCTCCATCTTTCTCCGAAGAAGTCCATACAAACTTTTCCAGATTATGGCTCTAACAACAAACACAGGTCATAATCGTAGGCGCCGGCCCATCCGGTCTCGTCCTCTCTCTACTCCTGGCGAAAGTTCCTGGTGTCAATGTCACGCTCCTCGATTCCGCATCGAAAGTAGATGATCGACCGAGGGCTGCACAGTAAGTAACCTTCTCCTTCTTTACCTCAATTGCAGAACCGTGGAAACGAATTGCGAAGATATAAATCAACGATAAGAGTCTGGACGGGGGGTACATCGTACAAATTTCAGAGAGAACCCAAAGCTAACACAATTTCCTGCCCTCTAGCTACGCTCCTTCCGCAATCCGCGTCCTAGCCTCCGCCGGCGTCCTCCCAGATATTCGAGATCGAGGCCTAATACCCGACAACATGACCTGGCGCAACATCCGCGGCGAAGCCATAACATCCATCAAGAACGTCTCTCAGCACCCTCACAATCCCGAAGCTCTGACCGTTCTCCCGCTAGGCATGCTAGGAGCATTACTGCTCGAGCATGTAGACAGACATGACAATGTAACGGTACGGTGGGACGCGAATGTAGTGGATGTGGTGAATGGAGAGGGGAAGTGTTGGGCTGTTGTGAAAGGTAAGGATGGGGTGGAAGAGAGGGTAGAAGGCGATTATTTGGTGGGTTGTGATGGGGCGAATAGCCAGGTTAGGAGGACGCTGTTTGGTAATGAGTTTCCGGGGAAGACGTGGGATGCGCAGATTGTGGCTACGAATGTGTGTTGCCCCTTGAAGTTTCTTGTATGAAGAGAAGCGAGACTGACAGGAAGCAGGTATACTACCCGTTCGAGAAGTTTGGCTACGACGATGTCAACTTCATCATCGATCCGGTAGATTATTACATGTAAGTCCTCCAATTCCAATTCTCACAATCGAAAGGGAAAACAATAAATGTAGGAGTGAGAACTGACATTTCCGTTGCCAGGGCCGCAAAAATCACCACCGACGGCCTCTGGCGCGTCTCCTACGGCGAAGACACAACCCTTACCCCCGAACAAGTAATCGCCCACCAACCCGCCAAATATGAACGCATGCTTCCAGGCAACCCCAAGCCGGGCTCCTACAAACTCCTCAGCGTCGGACCCTACCGCATCCATCAACGCTGCGCACCCTCCTTCCGCGTCGGACGAATCCTCCTCGCTGCCGACGCCGCACACCTATGCAACCCTTTCGGTGGGCTGGGCCTCACAGGCGGTCTAGTCGACGTTGGGGGCCTAGGGCAATGCCTAGAGGGTATCGCGAGAGGTGTGGCGGATGAGACGATTCTGGACAAGTATGATAGTGTGAGGAGGGAGATGTGGGAGACTGTCATCAATCCCGTGAGTAGCGACAATTTCTTGAGGGTTAGTGCGACGGATCCGAGTAAGGCGTTGACGGATGATCCATTCTTGATGATGGTTGAGGAGGCCGGGAAGGATGAGGAGAAGAGGAGGGTTTTTGATGAGGGGGTTTATGCGATTTGTCATGATTTCACGCAGTATTGGAGGAAAGGGGAAGTGAATGGGGAGGTTGGGCAGGAGGAGGCGAGGTTGTGAGTCGCAGATATCAGTCTTAGCTGTGTTGAACAGGGTCTTGTTGAAAGTATTCATGCTCCAAAAACCGTCCAAGTTTGTTTTCATGTGCTTCTGACGGGGATTTCTGAGTACTCACTCCAATGTCAATATATCACTGGAGAGCAGTTTCGATATCCTGACTTGCATTGCATTCAGAGATTGTGTGTGAAGCATGGTACTTGGTGACGCTCTAGACTACCAGTGTTCGTGCTTGGGTGTGCATGTCGCGCGAATACCCCTAGATCTCTAAGTGATGCTGAAATGTTTGTTTTTGACTAAGCAAGACACGTAATGATTGAAAGCCATCTTGATCCCGAGCAGACATTTGATCGGCACTCGGACTATTCCATAGAGATAAAATTATCCACGAAGAAATATTGAGTTTTGGTTTCAGAGTAAGTTAATTCCCATTATTGGAATCTCAATGCCAGAAAATACTGTAGTCACTCTTCAAATCCTGTTACAAGACAATATTCATCGCCCATCTTTCCGCCACATCCCTCGCCCTCCAATTCAAATTACAATTTAATGTGTCAAGACCGTCCCAGCAGTCTTCTTATGCATCCTCCCCACAAAGCTCCTTGCCGTAACAACCCTAATCTTCTTCCCCGCAAACACAAAAATAAACAACGCCAAATTATTCGCCGCCAAAACAGCAACAAAGATCCCACCAATGGCCACCGCATAACCCCTCTCCAGAATCCATTCCAGAAGATACAAGCCCATGCCAAAACTAATCGCCTGTTTCCCCAAGTTCATCGCAATCAGCATCTCGCTAGTGTTAGCAGTGTAGCTGTCCACTGCATACGCGAGCGTGAACGAGAAGAAGAAATAAGCGCTCCAGTTCACCATTGCGACGCCGGCGAAATAGCCCATCCAGTGGAGGTCTCGCTCGGCGGTGAAGCCGTAGAGGAGGAGGCCGGCTGGGGCGATGAAGACGGCGGGCCAGAGGACGCCGAGACGCATTTCGGCTTCGCGGATGCCGCCGTTCTTGCGAGTGAGATAGGCGGCGAGGCGGTCGGATGTGAATGTGAAGGGAAGGGCGAGGAAGAATCCTACGGCATTGCCGACAGCGATGAGGCCTGAGTTTGTCTGGTAACTGGGTTAGTTCGATGTTGATGAAGCGAGATTTGGTGGCACTTACGGCTGACCAGTTGTATGGGGGTGCTACGATTTTGAGAGGAAATGTGAAGTTGAATGCCAACGCTCCGAGACCAATGTAAATACCTAGACTTGTAGTCAGCGCGGTCACAAGTTCATCAGACGAGAAGACATACCATATGTGGTGATGACCCAAAACACGGCAGGCACAAAGAACAGTGTGAAAGGTCTCAGCATAGTCATGAAGAACTCCGCCTCATGATCGATCCCACTCCACGGCTTGAGCGTAGCCAAGAAAGACTTGCGCGGTGGTACGTATGATGTCGCAGTCTCGGTATGTACAACCTTTCCTTCTTTCGAATGATTTTCGCTGCTGTCATTGAGGCTTGATGGGAGTATTGTGGGTAAGACACGCTTGTACATTGTTTCTTCGACGAAGATGAATGCCATGATGAAGAGAGCTCCTGCGAATGCAATCTCCACGTAGAAGAATAGTCGCCACGAGTATCCGCCTGCGAGCATGTACCCGGCATAGAGTGGTCCTGTGGCTCCGAGGCAGAGACAGACTGTTCCCTTGTCAGACTAGGGTATTTCAGGTTGGAAGTATGGCTTACCAGTGTAGTATCCAATTCTCTTGCCGCGTTCATGCAAGAAGAAAATGTCGTTGACGAGTTGCACGGGAAGAGCTTCGCAGACTCCAGATCCGAAAGCATGTAGGACTCGACAGACCATCAGCCCTGTGAAAGTAGTAGATTGAGAAGCACCAATGAGGCCAGCGATGAACTGCTACAGGTTAGCTTGGCTACCATGATAAGCAGAGTGGAAGGTAGGCACTTACACAGATTAAGGAGAAAAGCATTACAGGTCTTCTTCCAAATTTCAAGTATGCAGGGACAAGAACAAGGGAACCTGCAGAAACAATGAGCATCATACGGACTTTGACCTCAGCAGTTGTGCTTACCGAAACCGAATGCAAGGTTAGGATATGAGACCAGTCCAGAAGCAACACCAGGAGTTATCTTGAATTCTTCGGCGTAGATTCCAATGTAAACTGATGGACCAAGCAATGCTGAGTTACCCAAGAATGAGTACAGCGAGCAAATGACTAGGATCATTGTCTTCTTGTATGTTGGCCACTATATTACTATCAGTCAGAGTCCCATCGAGCTTGGTCATTCATTCAATGGACGTACTTGAAGAGGATCGTTCGGATCTTCCGCGGGAACAGGAAACAGAGCTTGGCCATAACCTGTCTCATCTCCCTCTGTACACACAGTCAATTAGCCTTCAATCCACAATTTCGATGCTTTCTGTTTTTAACGTACCTGCAGCATTCAAGTTCACCGTCCCTGGAATGTCTTCTTCGTGGGCATGGCTGCGGAGTCATCGTCAGCTCACGAATCAGATAGAGTATTTTTTTTTTAAATTAAGACACCCTCTTCAACAAATATAGAAGACTGTGGAAAGCAACGAACCTGTGAGCCAAATGCCTTGGATGATGAGCCTCAACTCTTGGCTCCATGGCTTTTCGAAGCAGTGCAACCTTTTCACAGGTACAGTGGCGAATCAGTCAAACAACTGACAGATCTTGATACTATTCAAATCGTTTCCAAGATACACAAGCTCAATCAATAGTCGTTAGCTCAAAGTATATTCAACACGAGATGAATTGAATGTAGCGCGAGGAAGGCAGTACTTGTCCTCCTCAAGAAGAGCCCTTATCTCTTGTTTCTACAAAGTGACCGTGCGGAGAGACCTGAAAAGCGTGGGGCCCCAGTCTCTCCAGCCTGGAAGCGAGCTAGCCTCCATGCAATGTAACCCCATCAAGCACTTAGCTTCACTATCGCTTTGACGGCTGCCGCACTGCTGCAGACCCTGGGATCAGTAGTGCGTATCTCGTCTTCATCTGGCATCCATGTTTTTTGGTCCAGGGTTTGACCTCAACAATTTGCTGCACTTTTGCAGATCCAGTCTTTTCGAGACGGCATGTTTGCGGGGTCTTCTCTTCTCTCGTTTCTCGCCTCTCCTCCCCGAGAACGGCAGCTGAATGCCTGGAAACCCCACAAACTGAATTGGTGATGAGAAATGGGCTTGAGAGATGGATCGTGGCCAGGTTGTTGAAGCTGATATTGGATTCTTGGCGAAGGAAATGACAACGAGGTCGATATGGATGCGTCCCACATGAGAACCACGTTGATGTCTGGGATTGATTTCCCAGTACCTTGTTCGTGGGTCGATTGTTCGTGATGACCGACTTGGAAGCGGCATAGAGCTCGGATCATCGGCTACTACTCGGCTTATCTGGGTGAATGGGCTGTGGTTGAGTGCCGTATCCATGCACTTGCGAGATGGGGACTTTCAGGAAACCGAGTCGTGTGAAGTCTTGATATGAATATCGATACTTGTGGGAGGTATAGATGAGGTCAGCTTAACCTCTGGCTTGGTTTGACCAACGGAAGGTTTAGTGCTTTGCGAAAGTTTCTAGACGAAAGTAAATCAATAGACATTCATTGGCTGACGTCTTGTTACTGCCCGTGAGGCCGATTCAGTCAGAAGTCTATCGAAATTAAGCTCAAACCTAACCACTTCGCGTTGAAAATCAGAAAGTCTATTTGAGTTTTCCCTTAAGGTCAATAACTACGATTGCTCGGCCTCCAAATCTAAGCAATTTCTCCTCTAAACCCGCTCGTTTCTATCTTCCACCTGCTCACTCACATCCCCCTCCTTCCCAATTCTGACACCTGTCCGCTCAGCCATGTCAAAAGCAGCTTCGTCCCTGATCGTGCACTGGAACTGCTTGAACTTCCAAGTCGGGGTGCGTGCTTCAAAGATCTCATCAAGTTCTTCCAAAGAACGACCTTTCATCTCAGGCATGAAGAAGAAGAAAAAGACGATGCAGATTGCGTTCGATGCCGCCCATATGTAGCCATATTTCGGTCCCTAGAGAAATATCAGCTTCCCTACTCTGTCATTACGTATCAAACAGAGTTAATGGTGGCGATATTGAAGGAATAGTGGAGACTTACCCAATTCAAGTCCTCAGGATTGATGAAGTAGGGACTACAGAAGCCCACCAGCCATGCCAGTATATAACCCAAACTCGTAGCCGTGCCCACAGTCCAGGCCCTTAATCTTGAGCTCACCAACTCGGTCGCGACGGGATAACTAGCTGCACCTACACAGCCATTATAGAAGAAGTAAAAGATAGCAGTGAAGGCTACCAGGACTTTGCCTGTCGTCGTTGATCCCGCATTCACAGTGTACGCCACTGCTGAAGCGAGTTGACAGAGTCCACAAGCAGTCGCTCCAATCATCAGGATCGACCGCCGACCGAAGACATGCCTGATGCAGACCATGCCAACATTGACGCCGATAAAACCAATGACGGTGTTCATGACCGAAAACTCGAACGACTTCGTGATGCCCGCCAGGCTCAGAAAGTAAGTTTGATACCCAATCAAGAACCAGATACCACTCGCAGTCTGACATCCAATCATTCCGTAGCAAAGAAGCGTTCGCCGAAGGTCAGGACCACGGAACATATCGAGGAATCCAATACTCTTTTCCAATTTCTTCTCTTCTTCTACACCACGGACCATCTCAGCCCATTCGAGCTCGATAAATTGACTTTCCACAGATGTACCACGAAGTTTGTTCAAAGCAGCGCGGGCCTGATCGTCTCGTCCTTTGTGGAGCAGCCATCGAGGTGATTCTGGTACGAAGAACAGACCGATGGCTAGGATAGTAGGCACTATGTACAAACAGCCGAGAGGGATCTGGTATGAGGCTTTTGACATATGGACGCGCGTGAAGTTGTCCACCGTCGCCCCCAGAATCGAGCCGATGTTTACCCCTGTTTCATTGTAAGCGTCGCTCGGCTACTGCAAAAGTCAATAGGAGGCTTACAGTAAGCGAAAAGTGCCACCATCACGCCTCGCAAATGTGCAGGCGCTGCTTCGGCAGTGTAAACATTAGAGAATGTGACGAAGAACCCGTTTGCTAGACCGAGGAGGAATCGCCCGAGATACAGAACGCCTTTGTTGGTTGTTGCGATTTGGATCGCGACTGCGGCGGCGTTGAGGACGCATGCCAGCCACAAAGCTTGTTTGCGTCCCAAATATGCACTGAATGAGCCAGCAACGAGTGACGACAGGAAGGAACCAAGTGTTAAAAGTGATGTTATTAGGCGTTGAAATGTACTCTTGTAGCGTGTCAGCTTGTTGACCAGAAACAAGGAGAAAGTTCAATCTCTTACATCAATTCCATATCCCAGAGGACTAGTTGGATCTTCATAGCCAAAGACTTTGAGGAAGCCAGGCATTGCCTGAAGAGCTCCGACAGCTGCAGAGTCGAAGCCATACTGCATATTGGCCGTCGAGACGAGGCAGCAAAGGAGGAGACATTTTCGATTTGCCCAAAGGGACGTTTCTGGTATTGTGACATGAGAAGACATTGTTACTGTCTGTTGACAAAAGATTGTCCTCACTTGTTGGGGGGTTTTCGGGGCTAGATATGACGACCATGTAGCTTTTGAACGGATCAATAAAGCCTCGCCAGCGAGTCAGTTCTCAGGGATCAAGACCCTTGCGCTATTAGAATCTGAGTCCGAAGTGATCAATTCCGTTGATCTCATTGGATGAGAAGTGCTCCAGTCATTGACGCGGGGTTAATGTTGGGGGGACGCGGGAGCGGGGTAGCGAGCACATTGGCAGACGACGCCAAAACAGGGGCGGCATCTCCTCCTTTTAGGCTCTGTGGGGTTTCTGCAGACCTTCACAGAAGGAGATTACCAAGCCCCACATGCATAAGTGAAGCTGCACGTGTGTGATTGTAAATGTCTAGAGTGGGATACGTGCATCCGTGTGAGTTACGGTGTAATGGTTCCGATGAACGGAAATAGTGCAGGTATATTTCCTCCATGTGAAGGAGACGAAAGCCTGACATGAACAGACCAAAGCTTGGAAATTCGTTCAGCTTGATTTGGCGACAATGATTTCGGATTCTTTCTCTTCAGCAGCGACTTGGGCGCAAGTTCAGGCTGTGGTTTCCAGGTATGGAGCGACGAATGTGATGTTGACGATTCTGGGACTTGTGCTTGCAGTTCTGGCAGTGGATTATGCACATATGATATATCTGCACTTCAAAATGGTGAGAATATGGTATCGAGCCATGAAATGAGACCAGTGTTGACACCAGATAGCCTCCCGGGCCGTTCCCATTACCAATTATCGGAAACACTCACCTTTTACCTGACACTAAACCTTGGATCTACTTTGAAGAAGTGGCAAAGCAGCACGACACGAATGTGATCACGTTTTGGATTGGACGAAACCCAACCGTCTGGATCTGTGACGCCTGGGCAGCATCTGAACTTCTCGACAAGCGAGCAGGGATCTACGCTTCTCGCCCCCGTATGGTTGTTTTTGGGGAACTTGGTCCCGGTCAGACGAATCTTGTGTCAATGTACTACGGTCAACGCTGGAGGGTTCACCGCAAACTCACTCACATGGGTGTCGGTCTCCAACAAGTTCGTAACTACCGCGGCTTTCAGAATGACGAGAGTATACTAGTGGCATACAACATCTTGCAGACCCCAGACGATTACGAGAAGCATTTTGAACGCTATGCTGCCAGTGTCGTCTCAATTATTGGCTTTGGGAGGAGAATTGCAAGTACCAAGGATCCGATCATCAGCGAGGTCCTGGCGGTCATGCAGAGAGCTGCTGAGTTAAATGTGCCTGGGAAAACATTTCCCATGCTTATGGAGACATTCCCATGTAAGTTACAGTCATATCAAATTCCTGAAGAGATGTTGAAAGTGCTGGACCAGTTTTGGCGAAGTTCCCAACGTCAATTGCCCCATGGAAGCATGGTCTTGGCGGCAAGAATGCACGAGGAGGAAGTTTCTACTACTCGCTTGCTGAAGAAGCAAACAACAACCCTGAACAGCCTCAATGTTACGTCAAGAAACTTTTCGATGAGGCGCCACAGTATAACTTACGACCAGAAGAAATTGCGTCGCTGACGGGTAATTTGTTTGGTGCGGGGAGTGACACCTCTAGTTCGACGTTGGTTACGTTTGTCCTTGCATGCTGCGCTTTTCCAGAAGTGCTTCCCAAGGCTTGGGAAGAACTCGACAGGGTTGTCGGCCCTAATAGGAGCCCATCTATGGATGACGAGCCTAATCTGCCCTACATCAAGGCATTTGTGAAAGAGGTTTTCCGCTGGAGATCTGTTGCTATTATTGGCGGGCAGCCTCATGCGCCTATTCAGGACGATGAGTACAAGGTGATTGTTCTCAGCCTCTTATTTGGCACAAGTTAACAAATCGCAGGGCTGGCACATACCGAAAGGGACTTGGGTCCAGGGCAATGTCTGGGCCATACATCACAATGAGCGTGACTTCCCTGACCCAGATCGGTTCAATCCATCTCGGTATCTGAAAGAAAACTCCGCATCGCGACCATTCCCGAACGAAAGGGGCTACATGACATTTGGATGGGGCCGGCGTGTGTGCAGTGGGCAGGGGCTGGCAGAGCAGGGTACTTTCATGACCATTTCACGTCTCCTGTGGGCATTCAACATCAGGAAAGCGAGGGATAGCGCTGGAAAAGAGATCCCGGTAGATATCTTTGATTACACGTAAGTCACCTCTTCAAACATCAGGGTAAGAATTAACATGCAAGCAGAAACGGACTGAACATGAGGCCCAATCCTTTCAAGTGCCAGATAATACCGAGATCTCCAGAGATTCGCAAAACCATTCTTCGCGAGGGGGAGGAAGCTCTACAGAGATTGTCAACATATGATGGAGAGACTAAATATAGATTGAGTGATTGGTATCAAAAGAAGTGAATGGACTGAAGGAGGATATGCATGCAAAGTCTCGCTGGAATGGTTGGATAGCCTGCAACATTCAGAAACTGAATGAGTGAATCGAGTGATGGACTATCCTCCATCTTGAAGTCAAATTTCTTTTCCTTATACGTGTGAATTCCTGTCTAGCGATGTAATGTGTGCTCTGGTTACCATTGATTCTCTTCATAATGCATCTATCAACTCAAGTGGATCAAAGCCCTAACAATCTAGCGAGGACGCCCTGAAACACAGGCGACATTTAGCGCATACTCGCTAGAACCATCCCCTAAACCTCCTCCATCACCCCCAGTTCCCCCAACAACTTCACAACACGATCCGCCAACTGCTCAACGTTATCAACAACCTCAATTCCAAACCTCCGACATACAATCTGCACATTCCCCCTCTTCACATAGCCCTCCGGACAAGCAACGACCATCTTCTTTCCCCTGGCAAACAATCCTAGTTCCATCAACGTGATAGGCGCCGGTGATTTAGGGTTGAAATACACCGCGACGACATCAGCTGCTTCCATCGCGTCGAGCTCCCAGTTGACCTGTTCTCGAAATGGAGCGAAGTCGACTTCCTCTCGCCAAGTGGAATCCCAGTCTTTACGATGGGGGTTGAGGATCGTGATGGGTAGGTGAGAAAGTGCGGCTGTGAGGAGTGATTGCCATGTCGCTGGCGGTGCATCGATGGAGCCTGAGAGGAAGATTTTGGGCTGGTCGGTCGTGTAAGGTTTTGGTGCCATCACGACACGGCATCGCGTTGGGGCTGGGTCGAGGGTTGGTGAGGCCATGCTGATTGTCTGTATCGCCAGTGCGATGCGATATGCTATGAGACTATATTTTTAGTGTTAGGAGAGAGCAGAAAAAGTTGAGAGATGTATTGCGATGATCATGATCAGGCTGCGGAAAGCCTCGGCCCACCAGCCAGCTCATGAGGCAGACTCTGAGGCCGACGAGTGCCATTTTGGAAATTTGCCTCGTCCGGTGCGTCTTTCTAGGCGCCAGCGCGTCCTGAGACATGAGACCCATACTCAGCCATAATGCCCCTTTCAAAATTATGATGTATTTCTGCTATTAGCACCTGTCAATTTGGGCCAGTTGTGGGTCGCAGCGTTGGTGTTTAGTGTCTGCACGAGCTGGGCGGCTATTTCGTTCGAACCTCAAGATGATGGTGTTCCAAGGGACAATACTGGCTCGAGAGCTCTTTCTGATATTACCCCAGTTTTGTCTGAAGAGAGAACCTTTTTCCTCGTTTAGTGCGTCAAGCGGCACTTTGCCAAAGCTCCTTTCTCTTGTCGGGATGTTTGTTCACTTCATACCAGAGCGAGCTTGAGACGAGACGTTCTCGGCGCTTAACTATTTCGATGGCCGTTGCGTTTCTACCACCAATGGGTGTCCTTCTTTGCCGCCTCAGATCGTGTATCCAGGAGCAATCTTATCGAGAGTATGTGTCTGGCCAAGATATCTTGCAGGTGGTCGCAGATTGGCCGGTCCACTTTGCTTGTTGGTTTCCGCCTCTGGAATAAATAACGCTCGCAATCCCTCTGTCTTAAAGTATATTGTAGCAACCTGACCTCAATCTCTTTCTGGCCTGGTGCTTGGAAATCTTTCTTTGTCATTTCACACCTTCTTTTAATATATAATGTCTCTTTCTTTACCCCATCCGAGCTCGGTGTCTTCTCCGATCGTGATAGACACATTCGGCGCCATACAGGTCATCTCAACAAGAGCTGATGTGGATACCAATCTATTCTTGAACCCTCCCGGGACAGGAGACAATGGCCCAGACAACTCAGTATGGTCGCTCGGGACTCAACAACAGTTGCGCTGGAAGACCAATATCACGAATTATGACTTGATGCTATATCAACAGCTCGTCTGCAGCGACAATAATTGTGTAAATGGACCTGTAATGATCAAAGGTCAGTCGAATCCATGATCTAGTGGCAAAATTATCTAACAAACCTGCAGAGGGCCTCACAGATGATACCTCGACTTTCGTCTGGACAGTCTCCACGGGTTCTCTAAGCCTCTCGCCCACCAACACCTTCTTTCTCATCATCCGGGATGTTAAGAATGAACTCAATCAGTTTGGGTCCAGCTACCTTAACTTCACGAAGGGAGTTGAAGCGCCTGCGAACACTTCACCTCCGTCCAGAAGCAGCCCCACCACAGTTGTCGTAATTTCGACGCTTTCTCCCCCCTCTGTACCTACAACAGCATCACGGCCCAGCACCACATCCATTACTTCAAGCGATATACCCAGAACAAGTTCTCCGACAATCTCGGCAACTTCGTCACTTCCGACCTCGACCTCGACTTCAGTGTTTTC
The DNA here is from genome assembly GCA_017365405.1 of Cadophora malorum. Taxonomy (NCBI): domain Eukaryota; kingdom Fungi; phylum Ascomycota; class Leotiomycetes; order Helotiales; family Ploettnerulaceae; genus Cadophora; species Cadophora malorum. The sequence continues at coordinate 23,869 of JAFJYH010000053.1, forward strand.
CCCGTCCTCAACTCCCACAGCCCTGCCAATCTCGTCTTCAGGTGGCGGCCTCTCAACAGGCGCTAAAGTCGGCATGGTGATCGGTGCAATACTTTTAGTCGTCATCGCAATATTCGTCGGCTGGTATCTTGGCCGACGGAGAAAGATCAGATCGAAAAAGTCACCTTTTCATCCATTCGAGACCCCACCTCCTGCCCCTCCCGTTCAGCTTTCAGAGCTTCATGTCCCAGGATGGGGAGAACAGAAGGTGATCCCTCCGCCGTTCACGCCTCGGGAGCTGCATGGAAATGGGAAGTTCGATACTTTCAAAGTCGTGCGAGAGCTGGATGCGTGGGATAAGCCTGGCGAACTTGATTCTGCAAGAAGGTCGGGGGTGAAGTCGGGAGTGTACGAGCTCGGCCCACGATATACGTGAGAAATCCCCCAAGTACAATCAATAAATTTCATAAACTCTCAGCCTGGGGTTCCGAAGGTGAAGTTCTCTGCCAATTTTCCTGCCTGACAGTCAGACTCCGCCTCGCACTCGAGTCAACTGTTCACCCGCACAGTCGTGTATGGACAATCAACATTCAGGGGAGCCGACTCCTGACACTTTTGAGTCAAGAAGAGCTCATTGCCATTCAACATACCCTCAGAAATGTCGTATCCTTCCTTGAGTCTGGCTTTTAAGCCCAGACGTCGTCGCCTTTTTGAACCTTCACCTGTCAACCCATCCCCCATACTTCACCATGGCGTCCAGCAACCAAGCAGGCGGGACTACAACCCAAACTGGTACAACTACTACTTCAGGATCTAGACCTCAGCCACTAATAAAACCGAGGAAGATCAAGTGGCTTCAAGACGACGGTAAGTCCGCTCTTCTCTCTTGTAGTCTCAAAAGCTTCCACCTCAGACAAGTCTGTCTTGTCTGCCACATCTTCCCGTCTGTCCCTTCTCTGTCGTCAATAACTCGTCACGACGGCGGTGGCACACGATACTGGGCGCACATGTTGGCTTCTTCCATAGTTTTTCACGTACTCATGAGGTTTCTTGAGAACAAGACTACGAATAGGATTGCAACATGCGCCCGCCCGCAATTTCTCTCTCTCTTCTCTTGCCACTTCTCCCACCCGTGGCATCATATCCCATAAAACATTACGCTTTCCTTACCCCTTCACTTCTCCCCTTCGCCTCCCTCACCTATGATCACTCCTCACAGCTAATACCCCTTTCCCACAGGCCACCTAATTGGCATCGCCCGCCGCAAAGGCGACAAGAACCCCTTCAGATGGAACGTCGAAGTCGACCCTCAATACGCGCGCTACGCACCGCATGGTTGGAGTCCCGCCTTCCCTCCCGTCGTCGAGAAGAAAAAAAAGAAAAAGGCGCCGAGTACGAACTCGAGTGCGTCGGGCTCGGGAAGTGACAAGAAGGGAGAGGGTGTGCTGGGGAAGTTGATGTTTTGGAAGAAGGGGAAGGGGAAGGCGAGGAGTAGTAGTGCGCCGGCTTCGGGGAATGGGACGGCGGGGGGGACGGGATCGGGTAGGAGAGGGTCGAGCGGTACGTAGTCTATTGGATGGGAGGGAGGTATGTGGGTGGAGGTGAATGTGGGAGTGAAGTTGTTGTGCGCGCGCAGAGCTTTCTAGCTTTCTAGGCTTTGTAACTATTTTCTTCTAGCACTGGGTAGTGTTGGTCTATGATAATGTCGCTTGAAGCGCATAAGGACTTTCGGGGTCACTTCTCATTTCTCCTCCCGTGTGAACATCAGGTACGTCACAATGACTTTCAAATGTAGAAATATGTTCTTCATGGTAGAAACAGCTAGGAAGCTTGATAGCGTTTCATTTGAGACTTATCTGGGACGGATTTATATTACACAAAGAAAGCAGTTGATGTACATATCACGTACATTCTATGATATTGAAGATTTTGCATAGTGTTCTGATCCCTGTTATACTCATCCACTAGCACACAACCGTACATACCCAGACTGAGTCAAAGGTATGTGATACAAGGCAATGATTTCAGTCCTTGATCTCAGATAATATATCGGAATAGGACGCAGAACTGGACTTGACGATTTGCTTTCGGGGCCTTGTGTCTCCTACGAAAAATGTACACTGGCAAACACGGCATAGCGAAACAGCGCAGCATCGCGCGTCTAGGCTTAAATGCTCCATAGCCATTGTTATGCTCACGCTGCCGAATGGTTCGTTTATGAGACCTTCGGAATTCCAATGACATCGAATAAATATGTACACGTATATTTCCTATTTACATTCTTCAACGATGACATGCCCTTTCCATTCGATCACTTCAGTATGGATGTTCGGTGTTCCCTCCAACGATCACATCCTCGTTGCGTCAGTATTTGCTTAGCAGGATGTCACAACATTGCTCTGGGTGCAAGCCGATCCATCAGGACAAGCGCCAATTTTCTTCGGCTCGCCCGAAGTGACACCTGTATAAGTGTCACCATATTTGGTGCCATCCTTGATACAGCTATCGATGAGGGAAGCTTTGTCTTTTGAATTGTCAGCAAGAGATCAACGCATCAAGAAATGTCAAACCCACCTCCATAATTCGAGTTGATGCCAACGACAACTCCGCCACCTGTAGCGACGATGCCTTCAAAGTTCGAAATTCTTGGTCCTCCATTTCCGCTGCAGTTTCCGCAGTGACGCATGACCTTACCAAAGTTCTCGGCCTGGGCAAGTCAGCCGCGATTCAGAGACGCAGAGGAAATAGAACTTACGTAGAAGTACTTGACCGAAACCGTTCCTCTCCCATTGAACTGCATGATCTTATCATCCGCATTCCTCGCACCTCCACCAATCACATAGCTTGTACCACTAGCTTGCTTGAAAGTCATTGCATCTTCACAGACCTCCTCATGCCAGACATTGATGAGTGTGCAAGTTCCACGGCAGTGAACGCCCTCGGCTTGGTTCTTTCCGATAATTACGTTGGCCAGTGTTGCTCCGTTCTCAAGAATGAAGATGGTGTCAGCCTCGCCTGTCTCGGTTTGTCCTTGACAGACATCGGCGGAGGTTCGGTGCCAGCGTGCCATTTTGCCGTCAAATACGCCGCTGATGACTGTTGCGGATGGAAGCATGGTCTCGCCTGTGGCAGAAGGGAATGTAGTGGTGACCTTTGTTGGGGTCACAATTCCGCCGCCACCTCCTGGAGCTTGGGTTGTGGTGGTAGCCTTAGAAGTGGTGGAGGTCTGGATGGTTGTTGGAGCTTTGGTCGAGGTTGAAGAGGTCTTTGCGGTTGTTGCGGTTGTTCCGGCTGTGCCTGGGACGCATTGGGAGTACCAGTCATTGCTGTAAGTACATTTGAACCCAGAGACGCATGTTGTGGCTCCAGTCCAGTTGATGCTAATCAGTCAGCGTGATTATTGAAAAGCGTTTTGGATACTTTACCCTCCACATTGAGCATACGCTGCAGCTTGGGCAGCTACCTGAGTGGATAGTGCGAGGACAGCGAGACCGGCGGTAATTTGGAAACCCATAGTGAAACGATATAAAGATGCTTAAGATGTTATGAAGATGAATATTAGGTGAATACGAGGTGATACCAGTGGACTTATATAGACCTTTTGACCAGTGACGTGAACTACATATATTGAGGATTGCAAGCAAGCCTAACCGAGCTGAAGTTTTCGGAAGTGACAGCTGTCTTGGCATCAGAAATCCATGTTCTTTTGGCTCAGAAGAGTAACAAAAGTGTGATAAAAATGCTTGAAAAGGTTAGCTGGACCCATTCACGGTCCTCATATTTCTTGGCCAACACACCAAGCCGCCCAGTATTGAAGCTGTGTGTGTACATCGGAAAATCTGGGGATAGCCCGTAAACGAGAGTGGACCCCTATTTCCACCAGTAAGTGGGGTTTGTCCAAGTCTGGGGAAATTTATGTTTGCGGCTCAAGCTTGCCGGTATGCGAAGCCACCTGGAACTTCCAAGCCGGTAGCCGGGAAAGCCTGCCGTAAATGAAAAGATTCAAGATCTTTACACAGCGTCAAGTGAAGAAACTCGGCAATCCTCTTGGCAGTTCGCTTCGACGAAGAAACAATTGGTGGAATACAAAATCCCGATTCTAGGTGGCGCACAAGACCCGAGGTGGAAATTGAGGATCATTTGTGCTACTAGAATAGATTGAAAATGTCTGAAGTTATTCCATATGACAACAAAATCTGGAAACATTTGCTAAGAACGTATAACTGCAATTAGGAGATTCAGGCCTGCAGTTTGGCTTCCCGCTCCGTGGAAAGTGTATTTCCAAAGCATTTTGATCCACCAATGAATCTCAATTTAATTTGATTGATGGGCTCTCGGCGTGAAACATTGAGCGAATTGTCATAATCTATCAATTTGGGTGACTGCAGCTAGACCTTGTCGTCGATGGTATCAATTCGAATGAAGTCGCTAATGTCCTTAGAATCACATTCACTACGCTACTACGTTATCTGAGAAGATGAACACGGCAAGCCAACTAGGCTCTAGAGCATCGATTACTCTTGGATGATGATGGAAACGATCATTGAATCTCCTCTCCGCTTCAATTCTTACCAAAGAATCGTCTCGAGCAAATCGACATATTCAGCGACTGTTGAGCATCTCCAGCAATTTTTAGTGCCTTCGGAATTCCCTCGCCATATATGGCGATGTTCGAGTGGAATCATAAAAAGGCCACTTCGCAGTTTGTTCCATATCGAGTCTACTGTAAGTCTCATCCTTCCTCACTCGCTGATCCGTGAGGTGTTGATGTTGAGTTCGCTTAGCATTATTACCCTACACAATTGTAAGCCACGCAGTCAGCTCACCTAATTCCCGAGCTCGTGCGTATGGTAAGGAGTCACAATTCAGGAAGCAGTACTTATTCGAGAAGTAACGAGAGATTGGCCGTGGACTCATAAGTGGTGAACGTAGATGAGACGTTCGATGTGGAAGCCATCGGCTCGCCTGGATCTCCATCAGCCTGACCTTTCTGTTTCTTCAACTTGAGGAGTTTTCACGCGGCAAGTCTCAGTCAGTCGCTTTTTCGCTTTGCATGAATACATTCCAGTTTTCAAGCATTGTCAATCCATGTCAAAATGCGAGCGTATTGTCAAAATAAGCTTCTTGTTGAAAGAAACTATCCCAAAGCCCAGGTGAAAGTTGCCAGCAACACAAAAGAAGAGAAAAGTCCAGCCCCAATCAACCAGTCTCCCATCTTCCTCCATCACTTCCAGATTTGAAGTCGCATGTGAGCTTACTGCGCGGCTCTGATCTTTCCAGTCAAGAAGCTCACGGCCTCAGGAACTCTCCTCACGTAGTCCAAGTGAGGTGCCAAGATAGTCAACGTTCCCAAGCACACAGCATCCCCAGTGTTGCAGATGACAAGAACCTTATCCCTTGGGAAGTTGGGGATTTGCCCTCTGTCTTGTAAGTTTTGGGTATCACCATAAGTAACGACGCCAGCAATTTGATCCTTGACAGCCTGCGGAAGATTCTCAACAGCGCGGTGGATAAGTGCGGCTCCTTGACTAGAGTGAGGTTAGACGAATCTCGAGAGGAATCTACATGGCGCCATACCTGTAGCCGCCACCAACGAGAATGGCATCCGGGCACTTTGCCGATGCATCTACAAAGAGGTCTCGCATCTCGCGAATCCCAGCCGGATCAGCACCACCTGGGAGGAAGTTGGTTGAAAGAGCAGCAGCATAGTCGATGCCTTCAACAGCAACATTGTTTCCTCCGAAGGCTCTCTTCAGCCCTTCTCCAGTGGGAGGTCCAACGGTGCTCCCCTGAGAACCTGTTAGTTTGCCTCTGGAATAATCTTGCAGCTGTATCAGACTCTGGGCAACTGACCATGTTTCCGATTTCAGTTGAGCCTCGAGCAAAGAAGAAAATCACATCCTTGCAGCCACCTCTGGTATACTCGTTGGCTGTGATGCCGACATTGGTTGATTGGCGAACTTCAATTGCCAGAGGACTAGCTGTGGCAATGCCAGCTAGCACGGATACGATCAGAGATTGGGTCTTCATGTTGAAATGATGTAAGTGGCGAGCTGGCAACGATATAGTGTGCTGAGACTGGTCTGGAAGCGATGGTAATGAATGAAGGGAACGAAGTGAAGTGAAGGAAGCTGGACTTTGCGTGAAGAACAAATCTCTCCTTGAGAGCAAGTACTTGAGGTTATATACTTCGAGCTCACCTTCATTCATTTCCATTTTCCTGATCATCTACACGAATTTCCGATGCCGTGTTGTCAAAAAACCTCGGACGATCCATCGTGAATTGGCAAATATGCAGAGTTCATCCAATCGCAACCCATTACCACCCATCTGAGCTTTGTCCAACGAGAAAAGGAATTTCGAGCTCTATCCTGAGATTTCTAATCCACTCCACCAAGACAGCTCTTCCACGCCAGAACATACCGTCGCCGAGGTAAAAGTTCTGCAATCCCTGAAAAAGACCAAGTTGAACGCCTCTATTTGACGATCTGAAGAGCTGCCGGACAGCATCAGACGACTTTAAAACGATCAAGATCGGTTGGCATGCTTGGCACTCTCAGAATTTACCTAAATGGAGACGAAACACCTCGGCAGATGGGTTTACTACCAGATTGACACTGGTTGTAAACATGTGGAAACAAGGACGAGCTTCTCTTCCTAGATGCCAAGATCCAGAGGGGTAATACGTGCAGGCGGGGTGGCTGCTTGCATCCTGGATATTGCGGGGTACAGGTACTTATTTGGTCCCATGATTTGCGTTCAGATCTCTAGCCAAGCCGCCTCGCTTAAAGTGATTGTTTGCATTGCAACACCAATCAGCTTTGTCGCAAGAACTTCCTTTCAATGCATTGTGCATCGGTACCCCTTCTCACTATTCTTGCGAGCGCTTCAAGTTAAAATTTGTCAAATACGTCAGTGGCAAGAAAGGTCAAACGCGTAGCCTTGAATTTTCTGGCAGGGAAAACAAGAGTCAAAAATCGGTGTTGATATGATGTTTGTCGCACTGCAGCGAAGCTGAAACTTCTCGATGTTCACTTACACGAGCTTCAAAAAGTCAATATTTGGAAACATTTCGGCAGGCTTCGATGGCAGTGAATTATAATTATCACAAGGATCGTATCATATCTTCCCCAACGTGCTTCATCTTCCAATATTATCAATCTATCCCAACTCAGCGGTACCGCACTTGACTCAAAGAATTCCAAAGCGGACAACGACTGCTCAAATGAGGGCAATACGCCCGCCCTCACTCACATTGTTGAGAACTCTGACTGGTTGAATTAGGATGAGCCGACAACACCGTAAATTCCCACGACTGCGGAAATCAAGTCAGCACTTATCGTCCTTGGTAGAGTCTTTACTTTTGCCATTCCATTACACTCACATCCCTCAAAGAGAGTGTCTCGAAATAACTTAGGAAGATGCTGATACAAACCGGGAAAGCAACTTACTGTCATTACCATCCGCGGTCGTTTGGGGAGAGCATGCATCTCCATCCTCCACAGTACCATCATCACACGTCAAGGTACCCGAAACAAATCTCAGGCCAGCAGTGAAGCCCATAGCTCCGTTTTGATTTGGTGTACAGGAACAGTGACCGTTTTTGACTTTGACTTTGAAAGGCTTTTTGACGTGGTGAAAGAATCTCCAGCTGAGAAAACCTCAAAGGTGAGTCCGGCCATTACCGTCATGATGGCTTGGCGAGTACTGCTTGGAGTAATTGAGCATTGGTGTTGATCGCCCAAATACTCCAAGCACCTGCCAAAGTTCAACAAAGTACTGCTCTCAGGCTGGCCGATCTATGTACTGTGCTCCTCCTTCTGTTTTATCGATATACAACTTCCACAAGATGGCGCCGCAGTCATTTTGCCAGTGGATTTCTCCAGAAGTGGCAGAACCTTAGTGCCCCCTTATACTGTCAAGTCATTATTTGGAGCTCAAGAGCCATGTTCCGACGGGTGTTTGGTGTTTCGGTATTGCTCGGTATGGAAATGCTCGGATCTGATGAGGCGGAAGATACATCAAAACTGCAGATGCAACAATATCTGAGGAGTGAGTGGAGATCAGGGACACTTTGTTGGATATCCTGGGGCTTATGGATGGTGGCACTGTTGATGTTGTGTCTCCGTAAATGGGTGTTTGGGAGGAAATTGAACAGATTTTAAAAAAGTTAATGCCACGATAAGATGTAGACTGCAAGGTGTCTACATGCCTAGCTAGGCTGAAGCTCTTCAGCTCCATACTGAGAGTTGGACCCCAAGGAGAGTCATTCCCCGTTGCGGATGCAAATTACGATTTTTGCGCGACTGTTTACTTTCCATTGCCCCGGACTTCCTTAGGCGAGTGCAGGGGGTACTTTTCCGGTGAGACGCTGCTTGATGCTTTTGTAAACGCGTGCGAGAGGTTGTTGATGAGACGAAGGGATGTGACCAGAGAAAGACGTTAAGTTGCCAGCTTGCCATTGGGGTTTGCGGATGGACTGGTTTGACAGTGGTGTATGGGCGCTTACAGAAGCGGAGGGATGATTATTGGACAAAGAATATAAGGATTAAAGTCGAGAAGGGAGAGTGGTGGTCTATGGTATAATCAGACGAGGGGTGAGACGTTATGTCGTGGACATTATGGAGAGAGGCTGTCGGAGTATGAGGAAGAGACTTCAGAACGGCAATTTCGGAAATCATGTGCAGCGTGAATCGTTCTCCCTTAGAACTTGTTTATTTCTTTCTCGGGGGACCATCTAGACTTGTATCACAGAGTATATCTGAATCCTCTATTGTCAATCTCCGTGATACCCAGCATACCCTTCTCAATAGCCTCCCGTTCATCCTCTTCGGACAACTCCCCTCTCGCAGCCTGCTCTGCATCTCTCGATTTATTCGATCGCCACATGTAGATATAGAGCACAATTACTGCAGCGAGCTTCACTGAGTAGCCTACTAGCATAGCAATGTAGGCGCTGTGGTAGCCGGCTGTGATAGGGTCAATAAACGTTCTGTCGTAAGCGAGGAGGGAACAGGTCTACTTACGCTTCTCGCTATCAATGAATGTCTGCGGCCCAATGATATTCCCAACACAATACCCAGTAAACAGAACGGCGCCAATCAGCTGTTTCTTGGTGTAGCCTGCCACATTGCTGCTAACCATCGTCAAGCTGAGACTGAATCCCAATCCTTGGAAATAGCAGAGCCAAAGTGCCACCAGCCTACCCCACTTGTTGTCGTCAGGTAAGCCCAACAGCAAACCAGCTCCAAGGATGCAGACTGAGTTTGCAAAGATCATTGTCAGACACCTGATATTTGCTGGCCACTTCGTACAGACCCAACCGCCAGTGATCAAAGCAAGGAACTGCACCGCCCCACCAGGAATCTGTAGATATTGAGTCCCCAACGTATCGAATCCAAAGCTACCCACAATGATACTGGCGAAGCTGGTCAAAGCAGAGTTGGGAAGTTGAGCACCAACAGCCATAACGAAAAGAATCCAAGTCTTCGGATCTTTGACTGTCTGGATGGCTTGGTAGTTCGAGAAATGCTTGTTCTTGACGCCTTGTCTGTTGGCTGCGACACGGTTGATGGCGATGCTACGTTCGTGCTCGGTGAGGAACTTGGCGGTAGAGATGTTATCGGGGAGGAAGATGAGAGAGACGATACCCCAGGCTATGCTTATCGATCCGAAAATCAGGAACACATACATCCATCTTGGGAGACCAGTCTTGATGTGTCCGACTGCGTATCCTATCAGGCCACCAAACATGGTTACTATTCCGTTTGTGCAGTAGTAGATTTCGAGTCGGAGAGGCTGCTCGGCGGATGTGTACCACATCGACATAAGGAGAACGAAGCCCGGATTAATGGAGGCCTCTAATGCGCCGAGGAGGAAGCGGTTTGTGGCAATCCCGGGGAAGGATGTACATGCTGGGGTGGTGATGAGAATGATTCCCCAGGCGATGGTGGTAAGTGAGAGGACTTTGCCAATGCGAAGGCGCTGGAGGAAGTATGCCGCTGGAAATTGTGCAAATAGGTATCCGAAGTAGAAGATTGAGCCTTTGTCTATCAGTCACTGCCTCAAACGAAGTACGTGATACATGAACGAGAAGGATTTATGGAAAGAAACGAGGGGAGGTACCAAGCCATGAATAATCTTGCCCCTCCAAATGTGTTCCAGCTTTCAACCCGTATACACTGGCAAAGTTGATGGAGTTCTTGTCCAGGTATTGTAACATATATGTAACGAACAGTATTGGAATGATTCGGAAGTCTATCTTTCAAAGCACGCGTTTGACCTCAGCAGAGTCGACTTGTAGCTCCTTGCTGGTCTTATAGACTTCATAGTTGTCGTCAAGATGAGTAGACGAAACAGCTGGGGTTATAGTGTCCAGTGAAGATGGGGAGGTGGGGGAAGAGGCACGTTTTTCAGGATCGAAACTTGCCATCTTGATGAATCACAAAAAGTTTTGTTACTTTCAGATTGATAGGAAGAAGTCTCGAAGCTTCAAGCAAAAGAGCACAATCTCTTGAATGTGAACGATCAACAGAAAGACAGAAAAGTAGGAGGAATAGACCGCATGACGAACAAGTTCCACCTACATCATACCTACTTGCCTTAGCTGCAGCTTTACAGAGCTCAGGACCAAAGCATCCGGATGTTCTCCGCTGGGGGACGTTGCCTTCAAGACGCAGCTCGAGACACTTGATATCAATATGGATCCGCCTCACCCGCTCTGGCCGTCAACGAACTCCATCTTTTGTTTTTGCCCGCCAACCACGTCTTGAGATTTCAAGCTTCGGGTTGGCGATGCTTGAATGGAAGACGCGAAGAAGGTGGTCTGAGAGGGGGATCTGGTGCGGATATTACCTCTTTCGGCGATGTCGTGCTTTTAACGCGGGGTGAGGTGATATGCACGTGGAATCGAAGCAAACATAGGAATCGATGAAGAGATAAGAGATAGTCAGTACATGGAGAAGTAAAGTGGGATGAGAATGGAAAGAAGAAAACAACTTGGTGATGAAGAAGACTCGAGCTTGACGAAAGTGACAGAGGGGCTGGAAGTAGTGTCGAGTCAAAGTCGTATAAAGCGTTCACGTGATGAACAATATTGATGAGTTAGATGAAGGCGTGGAATATCGAAGGACGGAAGGAGGAACCTGTGTTTATAGGCATGTCCAAAGATCTATCAACAAGGATGCTTAAGTAAAATTCGAAACATCAAGATAGCAATGACAGCAAAAGAGACTTTGAAGTCTCCTCCCTCCATCTCAACCCTGTCCATGATCCTCTTTTCCAGCCTCGCAGCCTTGCTGAAGTCTGAAGGTCTCAAAAAGCATATCTCCACCTCGAAGATCCCCTGTTCATACTTTTTTTTTTTTGGCAGTTATGAGCATACGAACATGACAGGCTGGCAGGAATCCCCTTGAGCTCAAGGATACTTCCCCAGAGGGCCAGATGTCAGCGAGCCCATCCATCCCCTTAAAAGACACAGCAAGCAACAGCAAACCATCAACTGAACAGCAAGGAAAGCACTGGGGGGTCAGGCTCATGACCCGGTTTCCCGTCCCTCCATGTTCCCGTACCCTCATGTCACGTTGGTCTTCTCTCCCTGTTCGACCCTGTCTCTTACGTCCCATTTCACTTACCAAACTTTAGGTTACCAAACTCGCAAACGGCAGCTACGCATTCCTAATATGATTGTATTGTGATGAGCAATTTCCGTCTTTTTGATGTACTGGTACATACGCAAGAAGCGTTATTGATGGACTTCAGTCAGAGATGACAAAACGTGATTTAATTTCGGGTCTTGCATGAGGTATGTGCTTGTACTTCTCATCATTCGATACTGCGGTAAAAGGAGGATGATACAAGTCTACCAGTCTAGATGATAGAGTGGTAGGTACCGATGTACAGCTGCAGAAGAAAGGGGCGAGAACTACGCTCTCCAATAGTATCCTTCTACTCCTCGTGAGGTCGCTTTCGAGCCCTGACGAACGACGAAGCCTAACGAACCTGCTCTACCTGACCCCTCAGTTCCTGGAAGAACTACCGCGATGTATTCGTAATCTACCCCGAGTTCACGGCAGAAAAAAGACAACCAACACATCTCGCGACTGGGAAGACCTTGGGAGAGCAATCGCTCTCGTGGACGTGGCCGAAAAAGAAAATTGCGTTTAGACTTAAAGGGGCACTTGTTGCGAGGAAGGCAAGAATAATGAAAATAAATCTGCTGTTATATACATGAGGCATGCATATTTCGAGAGCTCGCATCGGCACTTCTTCCCTGCTTAGCTGGCTGGGTATTCCGTTCCGGCTCACTGTCATTATGTACCGGACCGGTTTTTGTCTCCAAGAAAAGACTCCAATAATAGCAGGAAACGGTTAAATGATACTGTAAAAGGATAGAAAACAATTCAGGAGGGACGAGCTAGCTTTCTTGAGGTATTTATTCAGAGGATGGAAGTGAGAGAAGGATCGGGGAGGAAAAGAACGCAGTATGCAGAGCCAAATTGACGAAGGTAACGTTATGCTAGGAAATATATTGTGGCTTGCTGCTCCTCATCCCTTCCTTTCAATTCTCCGTCCACCACATCAAATGTCCCTTCATGGCACAGCCAAGTGTCTCTCTCCTCCGTTCTGCTTCCTTTGTACCGGCAGTACGTACCGCAAATTGAACGGTTAGATAGCGAGGAATTGGGTAGGTGGTACAAAGCACTATCCCCGGCGCAATAACAAGAACGTGAAGGCGATAATTCGCCGAGGGGGGTTATATCAGGACTGAATATAGGGCTGAGAGCGGTCTTGATTGGCGGAGTGGGATATGCGCGCGATATGCACGATGTATGCGAGGGGGCTGGTCTTCTTCCGATCGAATGTCATGTGTCTGCGGCTTTCTTTGCGCTGCTTTTAAAAATACCTCAATTACTAATTTGCGTGTGGAGTTGAGGTCGGTGATTGGGACTTGGTTGGCTGTGAGGTTGCGGGAAAAGCAAACGGAGTATTCGAGATGCGGGGAGAGAGGCAGAGACATGACATCGTGTTGATTAGAGTTGAACGGATGTCTCGGTCGGTTGTCGTTTCTTGACGTTTGACGTGGCATTTTGTCTCTCCTCTTTTAGACTATCTACAGGGATACATCAACTTGCAAACGGATGATAAGAGATCGATCTTGAGCTGGAATGGCCGTTAGACGTATATGCGATCTTTGGAGGTATAACACATCTTGCGATGTCGTGTTTTGTTTTGCTTTTCTCAAGAATCCTTACCTCCATGAGTTCGGAGCTACAGGGCGGTGAGGATCTAGATTTCCGTGATGGGCGGACGAGGGTTACATTTCTGGATTTTGGAGGCGTGCTTGCTTGAAAGCTGCACACTCATCTCATGCCTTGATGCATGCGCAGATTACCTACCGTTATGGATCCTGAGATGAGATGATGAGGCTTGAGGACACGGATGATGTCGTGTCTCCATGTCTGTGATCTCGGGGATTTTGTATGTTTTCAGGGTCATGGCTTGAGGAATGTTTCTCTCCGTGGCTGGCCTTTTTCATTGCTTTTTCCCTTTCTCGTGCTGAGATTCTGGGTCGGCCGTGGTCTGTGTTGGCTCATGGGGAGAGTGAGACAGCGGAAGGAGAATTGATTGATGCGGATAGGGGCCTGGGAGAGAAATGGGGAAATGTGATGGGATGTGTGGTGTTGCATGCGCTTTGGGCGTGTATGGCTTTGTGAAACGCGAATTTCAATTGTTTGATTTTCGTGTATCTTTCGTGATTTTGATATCGCCTGGAAAGTAGAGGCGAGAACAATTGTCAGCGCTAGCTTGCTTCCGGAGTGCTGTAGTCCTGCCAAGTTGGTGACTTGAGAGTGTCTTGCATGTTTCTGTGAGCTTGTGAAATCGAGTCAGGAAATGCAAACTTGAATATCATTAGTTACAGAAGATCGTCGCGGAAGGAGTCGAAGTGAGGTCAAAATCAGACCATATTTCTAATTCAAGATATCTAAAAGCCGCGCTACAAACTCATCGTCAAACCATCGCTTAGAAGCTTTGCATCTTGGGGCTCTTTTGAACATCCCAAGCTCCAGTCGTTCCAAACTAGTTTGCCAGACCTGCAACGATATCCGGATATGGATTTTCTCCGGCTGGTTTCTTTTGCTTGGAAATTCATTATCAATACAGATAATACCGATAGAAAGAGTGACTAGACTCAATAAGTAGCAAAGCTAAGCTCCTTGCTCTCCACGCGAGCAAAAGTTAAATACAGAGCGGCGGTGCTAGACGTTTCGAGAAACGATCATCTAGCTGTGCTCGCTGAAAGTGGGAGAAGCCGCAGTAGCTAGTGGATAAAGAGTTCAGGGACTGTGCAAGATAATTTTCCTGGCGCTGGTTCTGGCGTTGGTGTAAAATAAAAGTTCGGTTTGGTTTTGATCGCGGGATGGTAGCGTGATGCCCGACTGTCTCGATTCTTGTACCCGAGGAACGGTTCGTACTCGGTAGAGAGAAGAGAGAGCAAGGCCGAGGTATTGACGTACTTTTTGCCCCCGGCATTCGCCGTTTAGCCGGCGAGATGTGGAATTTGTGAGACGGCTGAAGGGGCAAATTCAGTGGTTTTGCGAAGGTTAGAATTGAAGAACTGATACTGCACCAGTTTTGATATTCATTCTTGATGTTGACATGTTCGTTCTAGCAGACTGGCAAGCATTATCGCGCCAACACCAGCAAGGGCGAAAGCGAGGCGACCAGTAACTGTCAAACCGGGGAGGTTGCTCGATATGCCCAACCGTCTCCCCTTTCCTAACAAGCCACTGTCCATCAGTCAGGGATGAACACCCCTCCCATGGCACTCTTTTGCCCAGGAGCAAGGATTGAGACTCATGGATGGCACATGCCATGGCATCCACACCCCCCCTTCACTTTTAAACTCCCTCCCCGGCAAGTGCGGCTTGGGTTGGTCTGGATGGCAGACATGGCATGTGACAGGGGTGCATGTGAAGGTTTCTGAGCGTTTGATTTTGATTTTTGATGATGAGTTCTCGCGGAGGAGCGGATTCTTGAATGGTTTGATTGGAGGGAAATGAGGATCTTACTTTATGAGGCGGGTTCTCGGGGAGGTTTTCCTGATGCCGAAAGTTCTCTTTTTGGTGATCTTTGGTGATCTTCAGCGTTCGGGAGGCGAACTTGGAAAGCAGGGCGAGCTCCATACACCCTTGTCCGTACCTTGATCTTACAGTGAGAAGCTCAGGGAGAGCTTCGAGATCGTCCACCACACAGGGCAAGGTCTTCGCGGCCTGTCAGGGCTGTCATCCGCCGTCTCGCTTTTGACAGTGGTGCCCGTTGGTGGTTACGCCCTGTCTTCTGGCGCGGCAGGGCAGGCAGTTCAACCCTCAGGGCTTCACGAAATTCTCCGAGGCATTTGCAAGGCAAGGCTTCAGAGGCCTGAGGGTTGAGCTCCCAGGCAGCAAGCCAACGATCTCAAGCCAGGGAAGCCAGCCAGGAACTCCAGCCTTACGAATGGATGGGAAGGGATGGGTTCACGATGCCGGACTTGTTGGAAGGCCTGTTGAGATGATCTATCTGCCGGCCATGGGTCAAGCTTCGTACATATCCATACAGACACATCAGACAGGGCCAGACGACAACAAACAAGTTTGTTTAGACGTCACTTCATCTTTTGGATCGAAACTCCATACAAAATCAGAATGCCTCATTCAGTTCGAATAGAGGGCACGTCAGTAGAAAGCCGCGGACTTCTGACAGCTCCGGCAGCCGTTGGGAAAGTTAAAATCTCTTCTTTGAGCTGAGCACGCCGGGCTACGGCACTCGATTCTACTCGACTTGACGCGAGTCGCGTGCGTCGAAAAGAACTCGCGAAGAACACGCAAATCTCGGAATCTACCTCTCCTCTATATGTTTATAGATTAGTGGAAAACAGTAGGAAAGAAAATTGCATGTTGAACGAACTCATTCCGGTTAAAGAGATGAGCTACAGGTAGATTTGTGGATTGATTGACTGGGGCGAGATTAACTTGTTTCGATCTGAATCTGAAGTTGGGGCCAGAAAAATTGATGAAGTGTCGGCGATCGAGCGATCACTTTGGAGCACTTAGTGAATCGGAGCCGAGGGATTATTCTATCAGTACGGAGAAATAAAGACATTTGTGTAGATGAAAGGCCGAAGAATGATTTATGGTGGCGTTCTTGCATTTTGTCTGATACGAAAGGCGATGCGGTGTGCTATGCGGCTTGATATCAGATGAAGCTATGCATGTTCTGCCGTTCTCATCGTTGGTTTCTGGTCAGAGGTTACTCGTCCTGGTGCAGCTTGTAGCTCCGGAAAACTCGTGAGCCGAACGCCTGAAAGACGCCTCGGCCGAGACTTGAACGAGACGGATTGGATTATGTGACAGTGGTGGTGAGATGGTACGAAGGAGCGCAGCCGACTTGACGATGATTATTTTCGTGCCTTTGAGCTGCTTGCATGAACTTCCGAACGGACGCTTCTGCTCTGTAACTCAAAATGGCTTCAGGAAGTCAATCCGATCGTCAAGCGAGTGATGCTAGAATTGAGCTAGGGGAAAAGGGAATCTCCATTTTGGAAACGCTAGTTGGGAATCCGGAAGGGCACGAGACAGAACGAAACATCGTTCATCTCGCATCGGAAGGTTGCCCAAGATGAGAGCAAGCGAGATGCTTCCCAAAAAAATCCAGATGCCGTGCAGTTGAATTCCGGTAAGTTGATGGACGAGCTTCCTAATCGGGCCCGAATCTCCGATGCTATTTCATGCGGTTGCGCGGCCTGCTCTTGAAGGATTCGAGCTCGGGGGCGGGGAGGAAGAACATCTGATCTGATCTCGAGATGGATGGAAAACTTTCCTGAGAGCAAGATAATAATCCGTGATCGTTTCGGTATGACAAAGATACTAGTTATGCAATATATGAAGCTCTTATTATTAGGTAGGTCCGCGCACAGAGACTCTAAATTTGACTGCCAATTTGGATTCAATGATAGAAAATTGCAGAGAATTCGTAGGACATTTCAAGCTGCAAGAAATATATTGAATTTTGACTTCATACTCCCGTTTCTTTCGGATGGCAGGTTGCGTGCTGACGCCAGACGGGTTGATGGTTCTAGAAGACGTTTCTTGGGACTTGATTCTTAGTGAAAAAGGGGTGGAGGCCTGAGCCGAGATATCAACGATTGGATGAGAAAGAGTGCTATTGGCTGATAACCTCCACATGGTGGTACTGGGGCTAATATAGCTCGCGTTAAACCATTGGGGGTGGTTGCCAATTCATGACATGTGAGAGCTTTCGTATGATTCATGATATGATAGCGTACGATGAAGGCAAGTTATTCACGTTTTATAGCAACGCTCTCAGAAAAGTGAGGCTTGAGAAAAAGCAGTTGATAGGAGCATAGGAGCAGCGGACCATTAGATACGAGAAGGAAGTTATCTGATTGTATTCCGATAGAAAGCAGGGCTGTAATAGGACAACTTTATCTTGAGAAAGAGGTTCTCAAAGGATGCGATCTATTATTAATCCCGGTCTTCTCATCGCTTCCACGCCGTCTTCTACGCCCCCCTGTTGACTCCTCTTTTCTTCTTCAACGGAGGCTTGCCTTGGCCCGTTCGATCGGCTCTCCTCCTGTCAAAAGGCTTCGATTCCCTCGAAAATGCAACCCTGTAACTTCTCTCCAAGGTCTTGTTCTTGCGCCCTTGTCCCTGTCTGAAGGAAGGAAAGTCTTGGAGCGAGCCAACGCCTCTCCCCTCCTTTCCCTGCCTCGTCTTGCCTTGCCCTGTCCTGTCCTCTGTCCTGCTTCTGCCTGCAGCAGCTCAGTGCACAGTCGAAATACCACTGCACGACGCACTCGCACTCGCACAGCACAGCCCCTGTTTGTGGACAAGCAAGCCAACAGGAACAGACCTTACAGGCTTCTGGTCCTCCGCACAGTCGTTGCGTTCCCCAGCTCGTGCCCCTGCCAGCAGTCGTCCACCATCTCATCACCAACCAGCCAGAAGCGCAGCACACCAGGTCCAACCCAGTGCACTTCCGATCAAGCTTTCGGCATCGTCTCTTCCTGTGCAGACGGTTTCTTCTCCTCTCCCAGGATCATCTCAACGGGCGCAAGCCTGCCTTCCCCTCCCCTACACTTCTGTCCCCCTACCCAAACCCAAACTCGAACCCCCTATCCTTGCTTCCCGCACTCACAGCGCAGCGCACTCCCAGTCTGTCTGCACTGCACATGCGATACCGTTGAAGCTACGACTCCCTAGCACTGCCGCTTGAACCAGGACAAGCCAGACCAGGCCAGGAACGAATCTCTGAAAAAATTGAAGCTATTCGCGAAAACTCGACAAACACCACCCCAATACGCATCTTTACGCGATTGAACGTGACACTGCTGTCGTCTGGCCCAGCAGACCTTTGGCTGTTGCACATCGGACGGTACCACGACGGGCTACACGTGCAATCTCTTGCTCCCGAGGACGAGGACCAGGACCAGTCATCGCGACCGACCGACCTGCAGCTACGTGGGCGCAACGAGAATACAGCCTTCGTGTTGTCAAATTCCGAGTGTTCGTCCTGCATAGTACCGCGTACATACATCCAGCTCGTCTCGTGGAGTTCGCATTGCAGTAACGCAGTTTGCTTGCATCGCCTTCGAGTACTGCATATCTCGGGAAGAGAAACATTGGATACTGGAAATTCCTGCAAAAGAAGTCAGCAGCAAGTAAGTAAACAAATCTCCTATTTCCCGGGACCCAGGAGAATGGTGGAAGAGGATAGTCTATTATCACCTTGCAGCGCAGCGCATCGCATCATCAATACCTACCTAGGTATTGTGTCGCTGCAAAGGTGTGATTCACCTCGACGCCCTCTCCTCCTTCCTTATCTGCGAGACTTTTCTGTCCCGACGCGTCGCTAGCCGAAGACTACCTACCTACCTACCTCGACCTCGACTTCGACTCTACTTCAACCTCGTGCTGAGAGTCACCTTCCTCGCGAAATTTCCTTTGCACCACCACCTACGTACAACTTCAACAACGTGGGCGTCGTCAGGATTCTTCCTTTTACCGCCCGAACGCGCACAGAGTTGCCAGCTTTTTCCTCGTCCACGGAGAAAAGGAGCTGATTGCAAACTCGACCAGATCCCACAGACGCAACACAACAACAAGATCAACAGATCTCGAATCGGAAGCTACCTGGTCTGGTCTGCCTTGTTGATGCTGAGCCTTAATCTGAAGCTGCTCTCTGGATACACCATGCTAACAGTTGTGCCACGCAGATCCGAATTATCGTGTTTCCCACCTCCTGCCTCTATCCTAGTCTACATACCCGTCGAACGTTTCTCTGCAGCTCTTTTGCAGAACCCAGAAGCCGTCTTCCAGGGACCACCCTCGAGATATCTACGCGCACCAGCCAGTTGACGAACCGCGAACTGAGACCCGAACTCCAAAGACTCAGGTAGACAGCCGTTCAGTAGGATCAATACATTCGAGATCCTATACAGCTTTCACGCTCTTTGGCGCAAGTGCTAAAGGTCTCCATCGCAGTCGGCCAATCTATTTGAAGGCCTTGGTCGAGATACAGCCACTGAATCCAATCAATCTGTGTCTCGAGACCGGAAACATCCTGCTTGGTCACGCTGAACATTTCACCCGTATCCTCGGACAACAGGAGCCATTCAGCTACATACGGAGAGGTTCTTCCCGTGCCTTTCGAGACGTCACCGCAACATTTGTACAAAAGACCAGACAATACAAGCTCTGAAGTGGGACGAAGCTCAATCACTGATTGATCTGCCATCCGCCCTTAAAAGCTTTCGCAGGTCAGTACCTGATCCCAGTCTCGTATGGATCCCCAATGACTGATAATGATACTTTGGCAGAAAACCGCCTGCAAATCCTCCTATCACCTCAAACCCTAACGCACGCTCGCAACGCTCTTTCACGACCCGTACAATCCGATTTGCGCTTTTCCCCCTCATTCTACCCCTCAACTCAAGACTTGAAGCACGCAAAGACGCGATAAACGCTCCATCCTCGAGGTATGTTCTAGGCCCAGGCCCTTTCATTTGTGTGGCAGATTTCTTTGTGCCTTGTCGCCCATGGCGCTACCCATCCTTGTTTTCTCCCCATCAGACGGTAAAGCTGGCCTGGCTGTGTAAGCGAGGGGCCATCCGCTATCAAGGCCTGGCAGACAGGCAAGATGAGCATGGGCATGGAACAGGGAGGTCTGGTGCATGACTGGCTTTACACTCCCTGTCATACTTGCAACCCCATCATCTCCTTAATTAATGTGCCGACGCCTGCTCTCTTGGCGCGGCCGTCATCCTGGCCCGATGTTTACCAACCACCCTTGCCTGCATCGTATATCTCCAAGCCCAGTCGCTCCAACTGACCTACCTTGTCTCCCACAGACAACGGTCTTCGACTTTCCCAGCCTTCTACAGACTTTCTTCAGCCTCGTCGAAATCCTGTTGCGTCATCTGTCCAGCACAACGGCAAGCCCTTCAGGTTGCGGTACTGAGCATTTTTGTATGCAACTTCCCATTTCGCGCATGGACTAGTCTGTTCCAGCTGCAAGTCCTCTACCTATCATTCACTGCAAAGCGTGGGAACACGAAACTGACACGAGATTTCTTCGTAGGAAAAGTCAGCCAGTGTCTATCGGCCTCACGAATCAACTTTCTGGTCCACTCGGCCCACGCAAGAAGAGTAGTAGTAAGTTCATCGCAATTTTCATTTCGTTTTCATTTTGTATATCACCACGGATCCTTCGGCCACTATTGGAGCACGCCATGGTCTTGATGGATGGGCAGAGGCTGGTTTAGCGGCCGACTCACGAGCGAAAAACGTGGGATCCTTTCCAGGAACACGCGAGCAAGCGGCCCACAGCGCTGTTCTACGCCAGACACCGACCGATACTCAACGTCACAGCGCTTGCCACAACCTTGCACCATGTTCCATTTCAAGCAGAAGTACCACTATCCGATCACCAGCGAGGATTCCCTTCTTCACCATCAGATCGTCCTATGTCAATCAGTTGTACGACTTGAACACCTGTCCCCATTCCGCTCGCTACCCCACCATTTCCACTGCTTCGCCTGAGTCTCGCGATTCGTCCGAAGACTCGGAGAAGCAGCTGCGGCTCGCCGTCTGCAAACGCAGCCAGATTGAAAGCTCTATCTCGCTTGTCGTTTATTCCTAGTTACAGAATGTGACAAAATCTGTCTTTGCATCGATCGCATTGTGGATCCTCCTACTCAAATTCCCCCTGTGTTTCCATGGGAATGATCGACTCGGGGATTGAAATGCCCCTGGCATCCACGGTCTATTTCCGTACCACGAATCGTCGCAATCATGCGTTTCGTCGATCGCATTACTGTGGCTTTACGATCCTGCATTTTGGGCAAATACTGACTTGACAATTCAAGCAGACACGTCGGAATTAAAGTGACCCATCCACAGCCGACGTTTCATCGCGGATCAGAATCTCTCAGGATATCAAATAGTTGTTGTGAACGGTCTTGCGACGTTCATTTTCAACAAGTTTAGAGTCTCCGGTTGGTAAGTTAAGACGGCCCTGGCGCTCCCCTGCAACGCGGTTTGCAACGCACAGATGTTGCAAGCATGGCATGGCATGAATGCCCCTTGTTTGGTGGCCATCCCCCCAAACAAGGCCCCCCCAATCTCAACGGCCGGCCTGTCCTGTGGCGGCTGGCTGGCTTGGTGGCTGGACCTTGAGGCTGACGGATGGTTAGAAGCAGATCCCATCATCCACATCGACGACCACCGCAACCAACTACCGAGATGGCCCATCGACAGAGTGGAGGTTACAAAGAGGAGCCCGGCGTATCTGTGGCGACTGATCACGTAAGTACATGACAGTTTTCCAGCTCGCGTTGTTACATGCTTTTGAGACGAATATGTCTATTTGGGATTGCATTTTCGCGGTCCTGTGTTGTGTTGCAACGCTGAGCATATTTTCTTTTTCTTCACGGATCCTGTCCAGATTCGCAAGTTGCACCAACTTGGACATGGCCCGCACGGGTATCACAGGGATGGGACTTCTTGGGTCTGGCTTCGATGCTTTCCAGAAGGCCACCATTTCCACATCCCTCGCCGAGCCCGAACAGGCCAGCCGCTGGCTGGCCCTGGAAAATGGGCAAGTGGATTCGGGGCTCGTTTCACACTGCATCAGGCTGCATGCATGCACCGAGACAAGGGTCTCAGCCTGCTGCCCAATCCCACGCGATGTCCCGACTTACGGCCCTGTACACAGACTCAGGCCCTGGTGTGGCCGCTGGCTGGGTCGGCTAACGGTCGCGCTTTTTGGATGCGGATGATGACTGAGAGTTTGTTTATTTGCGCGAGTCTTGTTTTTGTCATTTTCTGCCGAAGGGCACCGTCATACCGCCATCAGGCCGTATTGACTATGAATACCTTGCTGTGACACTGTGTCTAGAGCTCTCGACGTTGCCTGTGTGTTTATATCTTTGCCTGCTTCTGTCTCTGTACCTGCACGTTAGATGTTTCTCGATCTCGATGCAGCAGTAGCTACTACAAGGACGGTAGTCTACTTCGGGGTTCGTGTCCGAGGACGCAGCAGTAGAAGAGCAGGGCAGGAAGGATGCCAAGCAGAAACGAGATCAAGGGGTCTGCAGCTTATTTTCACAAACCCACAGAGGCATTGCACTTGTCGCGGGGCGAGCAAGGCTCCTGGACGCCGAGTGCTGTGAGTGGGAGTGGGAGTGGGGCCAGTGGCCAAGGGCTGGTCAACATGACACGGCATGGCCTGCATGGGACTGCATGGGCTAGCGTGTACGGGCTGCGAGTAGTGACTCGCCAAGCTCGGACGCCGCAACAGAACAGTGGAGTGGAAATGGTCTTCCCTCCAGTGCTTTGCTTCACACCATCCCCTTCCCTTGCACCCTGTCAGATAGGCCATCTTCCCTGGCTCACATGCCTGCTACATGCCCCTCTAGGCCCCCCAGTAATTTGACACAGGACTAGCGTCCACCGCGTCATCTTCTAAAAACACCCGCAATCCCTGCCAACTGGGCGTGGGTCTGGTAATTGTGTGGGTCGTGTGGGTGCGAGACACTGAAGTGAGTCGTCTCGTCCAGCCCAATCGCAGCAGCCGCTACCTACAACCCCTACCTAGTCGTCGCCTGCCTACTGTTTGGTCTTGGTCCGCTGTTCCAGTTCCAGTGAGCTGTGCCTTCTCCACCAGTCACTGAGTCCTCGCCCCCCCGCACGCCCAACTCCTCACCGCTGCAGCCTGACCAACGACGGCAGACGAGGATGAGCCCTTGAACAAGCCACCTCTTAGCTCCGGGCCAGTCTCTACCCTTGCTACCGTGGCCTGCCAGTCCATATATCCCATTGGATGTCCACCCTGGCCTGGCTTTCACAATCCTTGTTCCTCACCCGCTGCATCGCACTGCGATTATAAACCTTGTCACGTTTATTCCTGCGTTGTTGTCAGTCCACTGCTTAACTGAAGTTTTATCATCAACATCTCAACTCTAGCTTTCCAGCCCAACCATCCCCGCCTACCTTACTCAAGACCACCGGCACTCACTCTGCTCCACTCAAAACCCCTACCTCATCCTTTTATTACCCTTACCATTCCCCCCCTACCTCTTCATCAGCCATCCCCTACCCTTCCAAGATTCGACAATCCTTCCTCATCCAAACTTGTACCAGTGTATTTCACCCCTCCCTAGTCGCATCGCATACTTCATCTCAACCTCAAGGCAGTTCGTCTGCTACAGCTACTACATCTCCCGGTACTTTGCCCTCCTTCAGTCAAGCTCTTTTTCCTCTTTTGCTTTGCGCTCCGGCATATGTTTTCTCCTCCTCATCTCATAAACTTCCGCAACCCTCGTCAATCCACTATTTAAAAAGTGAGGCCCTGCGCAAATCACTCAAATCTCGGACATTGCTTGCTCGCTTGTACCTCCTTGTCAATTATCTGAAGATTTCGTAATAGAGCAAGGCTTCTGTTAAACTGAGGTACACCCTCGTACTTTCTTTCCCTTGTCCCCCAGTCATCTTCCCATCCACCTTCTCTTTCGACTCCATTATTCTTTCTGTCTACCGGTCCAAAAGCAGGAGATCAGACACCAGGTCCCCCAAGCTGCAGCCAACCCTCGTCTTCAAGGATTCATCGCGCCGCTCTTTTCATACGTCTGGAGTCTCAAGAGATAAACAACACGACGCGTCTGCCTTTTTTTCATTCAATGGTTGCTATATTTTGCCATTGCATTTACCACAACATTAAAGGGACTCCTCGCTGACAATTCTGTCCTATGCAGCATCATCCCCACCATACGCAGCAGGGCCCTCCACCTCCGCATCATCTTCAACAACCTCGACCCTCGAGCATTGTTCACCAACATCACCAGCAACAGGTTCCCCCTCAGTCGCAACACTCCAATCCATACCCTCCCACACACGCGCTTCCCCAATACGCTCAGAGTGCGCCAGGAGCTGGTGGTCACAATCCTCAGGAGTTGCCATACTATACCACCCAATCCCACCCAAGCCCCTATAGTACACCAAGCGCATCCGGAACATACTCATCTGCAGGTAAGGAAACATTGACTTGGACGCGTTTTAAGACTCAGAGATAGGTGGCTGACCACATTCTATAGCAGAAGGTACTCCGGACATCATGGCTGCCGCCCAAATGACGCGACCATACCCTCCCATCTCATATCATACCCCGCAATCCAACTCTCCAGCATCTGTTGCATCTCCCTCTGGACACGATCAACACAGAATGTATGGCGCGCCAACTTCCCAATTGCAACAGAATTCTCAGATGTACTATGCCGGTCCGCAACAGCAATACCCTCCAATGCCGCCCCAAAGTGGTCCATCGTATGCGCCACATCCACAACAACAACAACACCAGCAACAACAGCAGCATCATCAATCCATGACTTCTCAGCCAAACCTTCTGATGTCACAAACACCAGCTCAACACCAGATGCAACAGCACCCAAGCCAACATGCTCAAGCTGGTATGACGGGAAGCCCACGAACCAAGATGGAGCCACATGTGCCACAGATCTCTCGCCCGGCTGCTCCTTTGGGACCTCCACAACAGCAGCAACAACAACAACCCCAACAACACCCAGCAAATGGTCCACCAATGAACCAAAACAATGTTCCAGGTGCTGGTGGTAGTGGCGGAGTCAATCCAAATGCGGCCCCAGGTCCAATTCCAGCCACTACTCCCTTGGTCGTCAGACAAGACAATAATGGTGTCCAATGGATTGCTTTTGAGTATTCTCGCGATCGCGTCAAGATGGAGTACACCATTCGATGCGACGTTGAGTCTGTCAATGTGGACACGCTGAGCCCTGAGTTCAAGACCGAAAACTGTGTCTACCCAAGAGCTTGTTGCAGCAAGGACCAATACCGTGGCAACCGTTTGGTTTACGAGAATGAATGCAACACAGTTGGCTGGGCCTTGGCAGAGCTGAATCCATGTCTTCGCGGCAAGAGAGGATTGATCCAAAGAGCTGTCGATAGTTGGCGTAACAGCAACCAAGATCCACGACTACGAAGCAGACGTGTGAGAAGAATGGCAAAGATCAACAATCGCAAAGCTGTTCAAACAACTTCTCATCCTCCTCACATGGCTGGTCCCAGTGGTCCGACAGGGATGCCACCATCTGGAAACATGGGCCCAGGCGGTGCGAGTAACATGGGCAAACCTAGCTTGAGTGGAATGGGTCCGCAATTGCACCATCACCACAACCACCCGGATGGAAGTACTGGAGGGGATGATGTCGGTATGTTTCACCAGATGTGATGCTTGCCGTGATACTCTTATGTTACTATTACCTGTGTTATGATACCTTTTGCGAATATACCTGTTGAGCGGGAGGGTACTACTATTCTGGGAGCAAGCAGCACTGTTGCTTCGCTTTGCTTTGGCCTCTAAAAAGAGAACAATCACTCTTCCTGTATAATACATCATTGCACTTTTGTCGTCGCTTGGACTTCTTGCTTCCCATCATGGGCATGGGCGGCGTCGCTTGCACCCACTACACAAACCAACCCCAAAAGTCATGTCGTTGCACCAATGTACTGCCGCTCCTCAATTCCACCTATCCTTGTGTTAAAACCCTTCACACTCTTTGCTTCCTTGCTTCCTGTTTCGCTTACCGGTTAAAACGTGAGGCTAATATGATCTGCGGCACACAGATAACGAGGAGTACATGGACGAAGATCAACACCATCACCACCACCAAGCACCTCCTGGCGCCCCTAATTCCAATCCTCAAGATGATGTTCGCGACTCCCACGTCTTCCCCGGCTACGGCGGCTCCGCATATCCACCAAACCCGTCCTCCGTAGGCGGTCCATCAATGGCCCCCACGATGCACTCTTCTCACGGCGGGGCACCCCACCCTTCGCATCCTATCTCAGCACGCTCTTCCCACGTCAACTCCAGCTCGCACTCCAAAGGCAATACGGAAGAGATGGCCGAAGAAGAACGTATCACTCTCTTCGGAGATATTCCAGAGGCCAAGAAGCGCAAGTTCATCCTCGTTGACGACCCAGGCAAAGGCGGCCGTGTCCGAGTTCGCGTCACCCTCGATACTGTTGATACCGATGAGATTCCCGACTCGTTCCGCAAGAGTAACTCCGTATACCCGCGATCATGGTTCCCGATCCAGATGCAATCGCCTCCTCCTTCAGCGCACGGATCCCGCTTCTTCGAGGAGGGAGACGAGGATGATACTGTAGAAGTGGAGGGCCGTGGTAGCGCGAGAGGAAGAGGTGCCAAGGGGAAGCAGATGTATACCGTCCCGCTGCCCGATGGAGGAGAA
Organism: Cadophora malorum; assembly: GCA_017365405.1. Taxonomy (NCBI): domain Eukaryota; kingdom Fungi; phylum Ascomycota; class Leotiomycetes; order Helotiales; family Ploettnerulaceae; genus Cadophora; species Cadophora malorum. The sequence continues at coordinate 50,690 of JAFJYH010000053.1, forward strand.
GCCGAGGTCGGCATCCCGAGAATGCGCAAGAGCGTTCGCACCAAGGAGGTGAAGCTTAATGACTTGGGATATCGCATGACGTGGCACCAGAGTCGGGTGTTTGCTGATAAGACGGTGTTCTTGCAGAAAGCTTGTGAGTTACTCTCCCCCAATTTCTACCGCAATTTTCTTCAATCACCTGAGTTCTATCAGAGAACAACAATTGGTTAAGTGATGAACTAAAGCTGACAATCTGACAGTGGACTCTTACCGAAACAAAGTCCGCACGACGATGGAGAGCACAGGCAAGGACGTCGCTGCCATCGCACCACATTTCGAAACTCGCGTCGGCAAGAGACAGTGGAATGATAGGAGCAAGCGTGAGAGAAGAAGTGAGGAATCTTAAGCGACCTTGCAGCACTCATCACTTGCACGGCATGCTTCCTGTCCAATCAGTCTAGACGCCTGCGATACGTACTTTTTTCTTCGACTTAGACTCTCGACTCTCGACTCTCAGCTTCGATATCAATCTCCGCTTTTTTCTCTCTTCTTTCATTCTTCGATTCTTCAAATCATTCGAAAGCGATACAGCGAGCGAGCATCTTCATCCTTTGGTTTCTGACCTGCATCTTCGTTTGTATGCATGCGTGGATTTCTTTTCGCTCGAGTATTCTTTGGCTGGATCGCATTTCTTCTTTGTCTTGAGATGAGATGAGTTATGGTATGATGTTTTCATGGTGGTGGCTACGTTTATTTCCAAGTATTTCTATTTCCTTCAGTGTCCGTTCGACTGGGAGAATTGTGGGTGGGGGTGGAGGGAGGATCATATCACGATTGCATGAACGGATGGATGCATAAACGGCGCTTCTAGGTGCCCTTGCTTACTTACTAGATTGGAATTGAATGGAATGGACTGGGACAGAATGGATGGGATGGTTGGGGGAGGTGTACATTGCTTGTTTTGCTTTGCTTTGCTTTATTCGGAACAATAGATTGCTGTTTGCGTTGGGGTGGAATGGATGGATGGGGTGGAGAGAGGGAGGAAGGAGTTGATTTGCCTTGTTTTTATTTTTTTGGTGTTGTATTGATTTCATACATTGATTCATGGAGTGCATTGATTGCTTGTTGGGAGGTGCGTGGCGTAAGTGCAATGGCTGGCTGGTAAATAGATTGAGCATGAAATGGAAAGATAAAAATATTGACCTTACTTGAGTGGGAAGTGTGAGGTTTGTGATATTTGATCGAGTTGTGATAAAGATGGGCCTTGTGATGACAATTGGAAGAAGTGAATAATAGCGGCCAAGGAGAGGAGAGAGGAGAGAGAGCACTTCGGAAATCCATGTAGATTTCCTTATGAAATAATACTACCTAACTATTAACTCGATCGGTCACCTTTTCCATACCATAATCATCATCATCAATAAAGTCTTCAGTAATACACTAACTAACCTCGGCCATTTCTCCTATCTATTTCCAAAATACGTACCTGGTACTTGCAGCTAGCAAGGTACTCTCACACTCCTCGCTTCACACGACGAGGAACTGCGTACAGTTTGACAATGATTCTCCATATACAAAGCTTAGCTTAGCTTATTAGCTCAGAACATGGACTAGAAGCTACGAAGGGTACGTACCGGTGTATGAGCACAACTTTCAGGTAGGATCGGTCGCAACGGTCGGTCGGTTCGATATCACGTAGAGGGAGCAACTGACTCGTTCGTCCATCCATTTCCAAAGAGTCGGACCGACTCCAATTCAAGTTCTTCATGTCATGAGGGGAAGTCGGAAATGCCTTCATCGGAGCGGAGTGGGTTTAGGTACCTCGCTTCCCTGAATCTGAGTAGATTGCGATATGCTATTGGCTCGAAAACCTCCCCGCATCCAAATATCGGGTTAACTTCATCGCTTGAACTTCGGCGGGAAGAGATCGTGGAGTCAAGGTTATGCGGAGGAGCTGAGGGGATATGACGTGTGGAGTGCCCTTCGGTGCGGGTGTGGACGCAAGATGGGGCTAAAGTGGTTTGTGGGGTAGACTAGGTAGACTAGTACCCGGGTTGGACTTTTCGACCGGTAGTCTTGGTATGTTTGGTATGGTAAGGTACAGTAGGCCGTGGCGATGGGGTTATGGGGTTAGTTAGATAGATGGGGGATGGGATTTGAAGACGGCAGTTCGATTGATGGATGGATGGATCGTTTGGGGACTTTAAAAGATGGGATGAGAACCTTCTTTATCTTAAGTGCTGTTGGAGATCCGTTCCCTCCTTGTTTCTCAGCTTCATTGAAAAGCTCGAACACAGCGAAAATGCATCTCAGCTCCCAACACCTCCTCGCTCCCCTTTTGGCGTTAGTGACGGCTTCGACCGTCCTAGCTCAAACCAACAACAACATCACAGCCCCAACGGTCAAAGTCCTGAATGGTTCATACTATGGAACGCATCTCGAATCGTATAATCAGGATTTGTTTCTTGGGATCCCGTTTGCGGAACCGCCGGTGGGGGAGTTGAGGTTTGCGAATCCGGTGGCGTTGGAGGGGAGGAGGTGGGAGGGGAGTGTGCCGGCTACGAATTATGCTTTTGTATGTTTCGCTCGATTCATTTTCTTTTTCCTTCTCGGTTTGCGTCTGTGTCGCGTTCGGTGGTGCGGTGTTGTGGTGTTCAAAAATCTTGTTGGCCAAGAGGGGAAGACGAGAGTCAGATTGATGGGAAATGGGAGAGGGGCCCTTGGATGTGAAGGAAATAAGCCGACTAACTGGATATTAGCATTGCATTGGGTATGGATCTGATCAGATTGGGTATCAACAAAGGTATGTGGTGTGGTCTTGTGTTGACGAAGCAAGAGGGGAATGAATGCTGACATGTCTTAAGCGAGGATTGTTTGTACCTGAATGTTGTGAGGCCGAGTGGGTATGAGAATGAGAGTTTGCCTGTGGCGCTTTGGATACACGGTGAGTCGAATTTCTGTTCTTAGAATTGAACCAGTCTTTGGGCAAGATTGTGTTTGCCTGGTGGATCAGCCATCAAGTGATGCTCAGTTGCCTTGTTCTCCCAATGAGGCGTTGGCTTCACAGCCAAAGATCCAAAGCGTTTCACTCCGTACAGTAGTGCTGACTCTCCCAGGTGGTGGTTTCGCCTACGGAGGCGCCCCAGACAGACGCTACAACCTCTCCTTCATCGTCCAAAACTCCGTCGAGATCGGCAAACCCATCATAGCAGCCAGCATCGCCTATCGTCTCGGCCCCTTCGGTTTCCTCAACGGAGACGCCGTCTCCGACGCCGGCGCAATCAATCTAGGTCTCAAAGACCAACGTCTAGCACTCCATTGGATCAATGAGAACATCGCTGCCTTCGGCGGCGACAAAGAGAAAGTCACGATCTGGGGCGAGAGCGCCGGTGCAGCTAGCGTGGGCTTGCATCTTACTGCTTTCAACGGCCGAGACGACAAGTTGTTCCGTGCAGCTATCATGGAATCCGGAGGACCGATCTTCTTCGGAGAGCAGCAGAACTCATCTGATTACCAGCAAATGTATGATTCTGTTGTTCAGCAAGCCGGATGTGGGAATGTTTCGGATTCGCTGGGTTGTTTGAGGGAGGTGCCGTTTACGGTTCTCAATAGTGTGTTGAATGCTACGGAGTTTAATACGCCCGGGTGGTGGCCTGCTCTTGATGGGGATTTTGTGGCGAGGTATGGGAGTGAGCAGTTGAATGAGGGGGCGTTTGTGCATGTTCCTATTATTTCGGGGGCGAACTCGGATGAGGGGACGGCGTTTAGTCCGAGGGGGGTAGACACGGAGGAAGATTTGATTGCTATTTTGAATGGTGAGTTCTGGGTATTTCTTGCTTGGAATGAAAGCTGTGGAAGAGAACGTTGGCTGATTAATGTGACGAATAGGCACCTGGTCAGCTTCTGATGAGGTTTTGTCTTCTTTGATTGAAGCTTACATCGACACCAACGCCTCCGACTACCTCATCCCATCAACAGAAACCCTCGGCGCGGATCTCACCTTCTCAAACACTTCATTCGGACCCTACTGGCGTCGTAGCGCAGCTTACAGTGGCGATCTCTTCTTCATCGCCGGCAGAAGACATACCTGCGCAGTCTGGTCCGCTGCTGGCCTCGACACCTACTGTTATCGCTTCAACGCTATCCCCAACGGCATATCATTCCCCACCTCAGTCACGCATTTCCAAGAGGTCGCGTTTGTATTCGACAACCTTGACGGCCTTGGATACGCCGTGAACCCCTTCGGCAACAAGAGCCAGAGCTACACTGATCTCGCTGAGCTTATGAGCAAGAGCTGGGCGAGTTTCGTGGCGGATTTGGATCCGAATGGATGGACTGGGAGGGATGAGAGTGTGGAGGGCTGGCCGAGTTATGAGGCTGCGCGGGATGGAGTGATGGGACCGTGGGATATGGTGTTTGATGCTAATGTTACGAGTTTTGTGGAGAGTGATACGTTTAGGGAGGTGGGGATTAGGCTTATGAATGAGAATTGGGGGGTTGCGAGCAGGTGAGCGGTGAGGGAGAGGTGACAGTGGCTTGGGGTGTGGTGGAGTGAGGTGGGGTAGGTTGGAGGATGAGGATAGAGATGTGGGAATGGTGAAATGATGAGTTTATGTAAATAATTGTAAAGGCAGCTGGATATACATATGTTACTTTACTACCTCTCAACTGTCAAGACTTCATCGGCTTTGCGGGAAGTCTACTTGACATAATTTAAAGAAGAGCCCACCGGTCCAGGAATGTGAAATTTTCACGGAACTTCTTCGATACGAGGAAATTACTGAGGAGTTCTTGCGCCTCCTTGTTCTAAGCCACACAAGAGTCTTGGAGACGAAGAAAGACAAGTCTTTGTGCGCCGAAACTCCGAGGCTCGCTTATTCTGAGGCGGGGTATGAGAAAGTAAACAATCACATTGGGACAACATCCCGGCAAACATGAATGCAACAACCTCAGAGATGACTGGGAGAGAAGGGTTTGCGTTCCTTCGTAATTCATTATTAATCGCTTTTGCGGGACTGAGATTTGTGCTTATTGGGGAATCTGAAAGTGTTGTGGTGGTACAATGGTGATTCTGAGGGGCTCGCATATTCTGAGGCAATGCAATGAAATGTGAGCAGCAGACACAAGAAAAGCGAGACTTTATGCAAGAAAGTGAAATAAAGAGTTTTTCCAATCCTCCCGAAGCTGAGAGCTCGCACCAAAACCCAGAATCGATGATAAGGGCGTCGCAAGAAATGCCGTGAGTGGCTTGGCATTGTGGTCCCATTTGCACAACGTTCCCTGCCGGCAGACAGTCCACATCTTCTGCTTGACAACATGTTAGCGTACGTCTCACATAGCCTGAAAACAAAAGCACTGGTGAAGGGGAACGTCAGTGTACCTACCGATCACTCCCCACCGAAGACCATTCTTCTCCAAGCTTCTAGTGGTCCGCCCTCGTCCCGGATCTTGATGTACTCTTCTCCATTAAATGGCGCACCAATCGTCGACTTCTTGACTCGGTAACGGCAATGACGATTTACGATCAGTACTGGTGGGATGTGAAACAAATCGTTTCTGAGTAGCTGGGACTGAAGGAGATCCAGCGTCATCAAACTCCGATTCTTAGGTTGATGCCTAGTCATCAGCTCCTGATTCGTCGCTTGCTTCGGAACCAAGTGAATCATCTTGCTCGAGATCTGGTGTCGATGGTGAACTTTGCGCCTGTGAGGATCCTCCATCGGGCCCCGAATATATGTCGAAAGAGTGAGACGTTGTGCTAAGATTTGGCTGGAATGTCTGTGGAAAGAAGGCGGCAACGTAGGGATTCTCATCTGCGGCGCGCTCTTTGCGTTTTCCAAGGACTTGCGAACCTTATTCTGTTTCTTTATATGACCCGGTGTTGATTTTTCTAGGGACCAAGGACTTGGGATTATGGGTTCGTCTGGTGGAGGGCTTACTACTGTAGGGGCTGCTGTAGAGTCGTCCTTGGGTTCCAACTTGTCGTCCCTGCTCTTGATGGCTGCCCCACGTATATTCATTTCCGACGGATTGAGAAAACGGGATTCCATTCTGTGGGCCATTCTGTTGTTGAACAGGGGTAGCTCTTTGGTACCCAGGTATTTGGGGGCTGTAAGCGGGGAAGTAGGGATTCGCTCGATGGAACAGATTGCCGCCGTCGGGGCCATAGCGTTGAGATGGGACAAATGCTTGATTTCGAGACTCGAGAGATTCAGTCGCAGGAGTGTTATTTCTGGTTACACTGTAACCTTGGCTGCTGTACCGTTCTATGTCTGTGTCTCGAATTGCGGCCTGTTGCTGAAGTTGACGATGATGTGACCGAGCCGGTGGCAGAACCAATACTCCAAACATTCCACCTGGGACTTGAGGATGGAAGGACGAGTTTGAGAGTGGAGAGTTGGCTTGACCAACTTGACTATCATATTGGTTGCTTTGAGAAAACCCGTTGTTATGCTGAATTTGACTGACTAATGGGGCAGTAGAAGAGTCTCCAGCTGGATAGAAAGCTGGGCTCGTAGTGTAAGCTCCGCTGCCAGATCGCTGAACAGATTCCCTTCTTGGAGAAGTTCCGCTGGCCTCGCCTGCCTGTTCTTGCTTCTGGCATTTGGTTGTCGTAGGAAGAGCAGCGGGGTAGAACACATCTCCAGCATTAACAAAGCCTTGACCATCAAATCGTGAACCCATCACCGGTCCTTCCGACCAAGACTTAGTATGACTTTACTAACTGCACTGTGCTGACTGGTCAAGCAGAACAAACAAAGTTCTCTCAATGTAAACAACATTTTCCCTAGCCCACAACTATTTTGGGCTGCCGTAAGTATGCGTTATATTAAACCAGATCCACGATATCAATTTACCGGAAACAACACGCAGAAGTCTTTACAGGATAATTGAACATTAATCATCTGGGCAACGTAATTTGCAGAATCTTTTCTTTACTCGTGCTATCTTGTAAAGTTGTCTCTGGACATCTTTGTTTTGTGTTGATACATCATGTGCTGATGTAAGCCAGTGCTTCTCTTATAGTGAATGGCTGGTGTAATATGATCGCATGATAGGAACACCAGTCATTCGGGGCACCTAGTGGAAAGAAAGGCCACAGGCCTGGGACAGACAAAACCGACTCCAGAACCCCCTCCCCCAACAAGGAATCATCCTCCTTGCCTCTATAGCCATATCAAATTCAGTCGAGGGAAACCTTGTTTTGCGAGTGTTTTTCTGCTTTGTCTTTCACGTTAGTGCCTAATATCTAGAACGTAAATAAAAGAATGGTGGAACAAACCTCGTCGAACTTCTGTGTGTCCTCACTGGATCGACCACAAGAACTTCTCCCAGTCATTTGGTGACTGTGCCAGCTCATGCGAGCCCTGCGATTCTTATAGAATGGAGAGCGTCCATTGGAAACTGTGTCGCTTTCAACGCCCATGTTGCCGTTGAAAGGATGTTGTTGTGCAGAGCCTTGGCTGGCAGATGTTGGGCCAGTTGGAAGAGGGCATACACCAGAGCCTGGGAACGATGCAGCAGGTCTAACACACGGATCAAATGTAACAGGTTGAGGACCAAGGCCAAAAATAAAGCCAGAATCAAGTCCCACGTTGTTACTCAGAAAGGAGGTGTAACGGGGTTGACGGGATTGATAGCCAGAATCAATTGCAGATTGGTGACCAGGGGTAATCATCGAGCTCTCATCATAAACGAATGGTGACAAAGCATTTGTGGATGCTCTGTTACCATCATGAATAGATGTGGTGTTCATCGACTTTTGGTAGCGCGGATGATATTTGTGGGTTTGTCGAAGAATGCGGGTATGATTGGCCGCTTTGCTCGAGTCGGTGTGACTTCCAGGAGACAAGGGCAGGCTGGCAGAAGAGACCGGGCGTTGCTCATCCTGGTGATAGAGATTGGTATCCAAACTTTGACTAGTCGTTGAGATTCTGGGAAACGAATTGTTGCCCGTGACAGAAGTGGAGCCAGGAGTAAGAGCAGTAAAAGCAGCTTGACCATAGAAAGGAACATCTGACTTGTTACGCGCTGCGATAGGACATCCATTGGATTGCTGTCCACTGCCACTGACAATACTTGCTTGCAGATGATTGCCAAGTTGAAGACCAGAGGACGGACCATCGGCAAGCGAAGCTTGAGACTGGAGTGGCGGTGCTTGATAGGCGTTTGGCCCGAAAGCGTAACTCAGTCTGTGATCTATGTATGGCTTTGGCTGTAGGATGACAGTCTGAGGAGCAGAGCTAGTCTATCAGAGAGCAGTGCGAGTGTTCTGAATATTTGCCGCATGTTGTGAGGTAGCGTTGTAGTGCTGCTTAGCTACTGTGCCTAAGGTGGTGCCGGCACTTTGAGCCACCTGGCCTGAACGTCCAATCCGGGCACTACCATATGATTGATTTGTTTGTTCTCCAGTCCAAGGATCATGTGATGGAGGGACATAGCCGGCTGAGCCTGGAAGAAGACCAGCTCTCCATGCATCGTTACAATCCTTGAACTTTAGATTTGTATTTTACTGATGTCCCCGAACCCAGCGTTCCCTCCGAGAGCTCCTTCTTGCAGACTTGGCAAGCCCTTTCCTTGACTCCGTTATGATTCTTTAGATGTCGAGTCAGGTTTGCTTTGTTGCACAATGTCTTGTTGCAATCAGGTATCGGGCATGCAAATCTTCCATCCTCCTGACTTGAGTCTTGTGCAGCAGATATAATGGATTGAGAGGCAACTTCGTCGTTCGCAGTCGATAGGAGTATCGGCGAACGTGTAGGTGAGCATGTAGCTAATCGTTGTGCAGGATTGAGATCTCTGGGCATGTGTGTAGAGTCAAGTCGAACTCGCTTTGCGGGTCGCGTAAGGCTGATCAGCTCTCGTTTCTATGCATTTCCACTCTCTCCAGGTCGATGATCTTCTATGCCTCGCGCTTGATCCGCTACATCCGCCTTGGAACATCTGCCTTTCCAACCATCCAAGCTCTCAAGTACCTCATCTCCCTCACGCCATGTATTTCGACCTCTGGAGGGGACACGGGATGACATTAGTTGGGTTCGGAGCAGCTGATGTGGAGTTACTGGGCATGAAGGTGTGTCTGCGAAGTCAAGGTATCGTGAGTAGAAGTCGTCGAAAGAGAGGTGTAAGTCTGACGCTTCGCGTGAGAACGCCATTTTGTGTGAGCTGTTTGGCAGAGAGGCATTAGCTTCTTAATTCCCACACGAACTTGAAGGATGTGGGCGTGTGTGCTCAGCAGTTGCATCGTAGTGGATGACCTTCTCATCGACAATGAAGCTCAGGTTGTGAAACTTGTAGCATCAATGACGGGAGAATAGAAACATGGGGATATATGTTTTATCCATACTTACTGGCTGATCCTCAATTACGATGATCGTGAGTTGGTGGCATAATGCAAATGCAAACTGGTAGGTGGGTATCGAAATCGCTGATCGAACTTTTGTGACTCGGTAGCAGACCACGGGTTGAGGCGTTTCATCAACCCGCGCCCTGAGAATCACTGATGTCATTGAGAGACACGGATGTGATCCAAAAATCACTCGAAATACTTTACTTTGTCAGAAGAATTTATTTTACGCAGGTCTCGCTGAAGTTGAAGGATGTTCCCGAGAACCTTCGTGGGTGAACCGTCCCTTATACTTCTGTCTTCAGAGTTACACATCACTATTTATGTACAGTTTATCACCAACGCACTGCAAATATCACCTCGGAAGACAAAATTACAGTTTTTAATTACACATTAGCCTTATTCCAAAGTGTAAGACTATGTGTACAGATGTCTCTAGGAAGGAGATGCATCAAGTCCCAAACCCCCCAAAAAGATCCAAACATTAACAGAAATGAAAGTCATTCTAAAAGACAGAGATCAGTCAGTTGAAGCACAATATGTGGAAGAGAAGGAACATCATGCAAAAATCTCATGCCTACGTAAGCACCAGAGAACGAAAGAAATGCCCGACTGGCACACTGATGTCTTTTAAGACTTGGTGACAAGCAATGTAAATCAAATAATCTGTTCATCGAAGAGTGGTCAGCCGATGGTCTGAAATAGTCACGAGATATGCACTGACCTCTGGGTTGCTCAAATGGAATCAGTTTGAATTTCCTCATAGCTCTCCCAGAATTGCTTCAACCACGAGTCATTCCCAACAGCCGCTGTTTGTAGACCTGGCAAAGAGTCGGAGTCAGGCTGTAACCCATCACTGTAATATTGAAGAGGGAGCCCAAATGCATGGTCGACTGGTGGTGTTGAGGTGAAGGCGTGACCACCAAAGCCATCGCTCTTTGTTATGAATCTGTCCATAGTTGAATGCTCCGAGCTCGTGTAGCTGGCAATTGAGTCGGTGTTGAAGTCATACTCAGTAGAATGTGACAAGCTTGGTGGCCCGCAAGCTTCGCTAGGGGAATTAATAATATGATCAGATCTGTCGAGAAGGACCTCTCCATTGGGAATCGCAGGAGCAGCATTGCAGTAGGCCTTCGTGAGACTGGAAGTAGAGCTTAACGAAGCTTGACAAGGACTGTAGCTCATGAAGTTCTCATTGTGATTATTCAAGATCTGTAAGTCACTTTGTCTGTCATGTTCTGTTCCGTGCGTATCGTAGTAGTGGGATTGCGTACGAGGATCAGTTACAAAATTGAAATTGCGTTGGCGTTGGGAGCCAGTCTGTATCATTTGAGAATTTTGGAGCTGAGGGTCAAGGCCAGGGACACTGAGAGGCCTCAGACTCCGGATATCCTGTGACACAAGCTCAAGAGGCTGATCAGACCCAACAAAACCACCACCGTCATGAGGAACGAGTGGCAAATCAGTAGGTGTCGCACCGTACGGATATGCATCTGGTGTGTTCGAGCCGTGGGAAGTAGAGTCGGATGACTGATGGGAAGACGCATCAGCCTTCAAATGAAACTTTGGGGCTGAGAAACCAGATGAAGCATGACTATACGACCGATCCCCCACCGAAGAAATAGATGTGCCGAATCTGTCCCGGCCTTGACTTATATTTCGTGGGAAGGAGCTACTGAATCCATGCTGATCATCAAGAGCTTCTGAAAGAGATATACGGCTATCAACCTCTAGAGACATTGAGCTGAAGTCTACTTGGGGTCTGCCACTTGTGAGGGGAGCCTGCTGATGAGGAATGAAGATCAAATTCTGATGCAGAGCAGGAGCAGCTGCGGTGCAGATATGTTGCGGACCATTCTTACGTCGACCATAGTTTCTGTTGTTTCGAACCACCAGAGTACCATTGGAATGACCAAAAATAGCGGAACTGATATACAGAGTACGATCCGGTAATAGATGCTGGGAAGTACGTGCGGCTGCTTGACCTTGACGAGCAAGAACATCACCATTCCGAGAAGCTCCAAACTAGGATGAAGGATTGGTTCTTCGGTCGTGAGATTGAGGGAAGGTCATGACGCTTGATAGATAGGACGGATTGTGATTGGGGTGCATCAAAGACTGAGGATTTTGAGGGTTCAATTCCCAAGAGGCAGGTACAGCCGATCCAGGAACGACATATCCAATCTGACCTGAAAGCCGACTGTCCTTCCATGCTTCGTAGTCAGGGTGATCTGGATAGCGACCTCGTTGCCAGTCCAAATAGCACTGACCATTTCTGGGATTGTTTTGGTGACCGTCGCGTCGCCGCTTGTCCGCAAAGGTTCTGCCACATGTGTCGCATTTGTCTTTAATCTGGTCATGGATACCACGCACATGCCTACTGACGCTGGAGGAGCTTTCGAATATCTTTGGGCAGTCAGGACAAGGATATTTTCCTGCAGCGTTGGGCAGGTAGGGTGGTCGTGCTGTTCTGGCGGAAGCGCTGATGGCAGAGTGGTGGATTGAGGAGTTGAGGCGGCAGAAGGGAATAGCTGGGGACTGGCCAACGATCTAATAGAGAAACTGTGATTGGGACCCGGACGATAGCTTTGAAAGTTAGTCGGTCCATTGTTGTTACTCCGAAGTCTTTTGGCCGGTCTGCTGAGAGTAGACGGCGGCAAGGCAGCACCATTGCAACCATTGTCAACTTGGACATATTCGTCTTGATCGTCTTCTACATCATTTTCAATATTGGCTGACCAATGTGTTATGATGTGGGTCTTGTCTTGGGAGTTCGTGGTTTTAGATCTGAAGCACACCTCATGAAAAGGCCTGTTCATCTCGCCAAGAGCTCTCTGTTTTTGATGAAAACCAGTTAAGAAGCTAATCTTGTTCTGAAGAAGGCCATTTTGGATAGAGGGACTCGAGGTAAGATTGGAGGCGAGAGTTCGGGCGTAGGCAGGTACAAAGGTGTTTATGTTGTTGAGTGGAATCCGACTTGTGTCGATTGGAGTCTCCAGACCGATTGTGAGAGGGTGTTGAGATGAGGCTTCAGCTGAGGGTACAGTGGAGTATCCGAAGAATGAAAGGTAATCGGACTCATGTCTGTCAGAGATCCAGTCCTCGAACTTCTCCGTAGGATTTTGAAAAGCATCCCCGATGCCTTGCGACCCGTCCCGCAAGTCTGGTTCACGCCTCCCAATCTGCCAGTCTCCTCCGCGCTCTCTATCGGTCGTGGTAACTGCCACGATGTTTTCGTGTGCAGATCCATTGTGAAGGTCGGGCCATGACACCGTGGTCATGGTTGCCGAAGAGTGTTGACAATTGTGGGTTCTTCTGCAGGGCGTTTTGATGGACTTCGACATCCTCGCTGTTCCAGTGAGCTATCAGCAAAGTGCTGCTGTGTTTAGACCATGATACAGTACTTTACAGGAACGTTGGAGGAGCTCGCAGCGTGAAGTCTACGACGCAGTGCGCAGATGCCCAAGAAGTTTTGAAAATCCAAGCCTTCGCGACTCGGGCTGGGCACGACAAGCTTTACTTACTTAAGGCTCGGACCTTGAACCTGGTACAGTTAAGAATTATAAGTCAAGTCGATTGGGATGTAAGGAAGTCTTGATCGACGACGAGCAAAATATTTGGTTTGAAGTTCGAGATGAGAGTGTTGAAATAGCAATTTTTAGTCGCATCGGCATTGCTTCACTAACGTCATAGATAGATTCGCCTGAGCAGATGATTCACAGTCGCGACTGGTTGTTACAGCAGCTATGTTTTCTAATGAATAAATGAATGAATGATTGTAGGGCAAACAATGGAAAACATCACTAGATGAGACAGGCTATAAGGCCGATAATAAAAAGATAATGAGAAGACTGCGTACAGATAAGGACTCCTTATCCTTATCCAACCTACACTCACTACAAGTATCATTTTTCTTAATGTTCCAAAATTTACAAGATGCTTGTTAGGGTATGCATCTTGCGCTCCACTAGGAGAACTGGTTCAATTAGTAAGTAGTTAAAGCGATGAAAACTTAGCTTCGGTGTTGGTGTATCAGCACTCGAAGCGTCCAACCTCGAGGCAAATCGTACGCAATCCAGAAAACCAGTTTTGCCATCGAGAATCATTACGATTACTTGGAAATAAATTTTGGGAGGGGAAAAACCGTCCATCTAGGTTTTGTTGTTTACTTTCCACAAAACGTGCCTCGAGCAAGCGAGCAGGAAAGAGGCGGGGGCGGGGTCGAAAAGTGGAGCCCGTGGCGCTTCATCTTCCAATCCCTAAAGGTCACGAAGTCCCGAATTCAACGTCCTCCATCGTCGACCATAATTTGTCCTTGTCCTCAGCGTAATCCACTCTCGACACTACCACCCATACAGATACGAGCATTTGCATGAAGCCGCTGGCACCCAGACTAGCCAAAAGGCAAAACACGGCTAGCTCCGTCTTGCTGGCAAAAAGCATCAATCTGCAGCTACAGGGGTCGCAACCAGCGCGAGTGACGGCAAATACAGGGGGCGGCGAGCGGTGCGGGCGGTGCGGTTTTGTTACGACGTGCAACAAATGCATTATACCTGCGGCGAAATAGTTTGAAGTTGCACAGAGATGACGATACCTTTTGACCGACCCTCATCTTTGGGTTTGGGTCGATATGGCGGGGTAACTGGGGTTTCACAGCGTGATTAGATTTTGAGCCGGCCGCAAGAGACTTAAAACTCGTGATATCAGCGATCCCGCCAGCCCGCACCTTATCGGGACGTTACATTTGGAGGGGATTTCTGGGTGATCTCAGATGTTCGACATCGGAAGATGGACGCCCTTCTTCGGAAGCAATTGTCTACCGAGGACCGACCGTCGATGAAAACTGATAGAAGTTCCCCCGACTACCCCGAGAAGAAGACATCACACCATGCGCTGGCAAAGTTGCGGTGAGGGATGGCTGTCAGCGTTGGTCTAGGTTGTGAAAGAGGGGTCGCAGTATATGCGCCACCAGCTGCAGAAGGGCGTGGTATGTTCGGGGAATATCGAGACATTTGGTATCCAATATTGACGTTCCAAGGCATCGGATCCAGTGGGTTTCGCGAGCCAGAAGAAGGCTACAGAGGAAAAGTCTTCATCACAATCGTTCTGACATGGTAAAAGGCATGCTTGGAAGGTATATCACGAGAAAAATTCAAGACTCACAGCCACGGGTCCCACACACTGGCACATGTGCAGAGACCTTGTCAATCGTTGTGTAATTCTTTTACACAAATCAAGGCCGCTGTTACCATCAGTACTATGGCCCGCGTGGCTGCCTGACTAGCGCAAGTATATCCGCGAGTCAATTGGCCAATCCCGCAAGATTGAGGACATCGAACTTGCCTTTGAGCTCTTCATACGCCAAATATTCTGGTATCCACCTCTGGGCGTCCACTCAGCAACTCGGAAGAGCATGCAAGCTAGTCAAAGTCATGCGGTCTTGCTGGGTCGACCCCCACCCCTTCATCGGCTTGTTCATCTTATCTCTTTCCAGAAGAAGTTTGGAGGTCATAAAGGACCTGGTATAATGTGGAATGGCAACTGCCGACGAACTGTGAGGCGAGCTTCCGATACTCGCAAGTCTCTCCTCGTCGGCTCAGCAAGCGCTATGCTCTCATTCAAGTTCAATTCCTGGTTGTTGACGGTAGATTCGCTGTTCTAGAAGCGTGTGCTATAGCAGTGGCTTCATTGGATTCCAAAGATCAACATCAAGTGGTACAGACGCTTCATGGGTGAAGCTAGGTGGAGAAGCTCAAATGAAGCTTCATGCCCGTGTCACCTCACATATTTCTGATAAGCGTGCTTTCCGACGCGTACATCGACAGGACTTGGTGGGGAACCTTTGTCTTCTGATTGACGTCTGCCCGTTTTTGGTCTCGGTCGCCTCGAGATATCGCCTAAGGCGAGTCTCTCTCTGGCAATCAACCTGTCGACAGTGGCCAGAAATAGGCTGGGTTGGGTCTGGGCGTCCAAAAGCAACGACACTATTCTAAGTTTGGAATGTCTTTTGCCCGGTCTGCCTCTTTAACCTTGTTCAGTGATTAGTGAGCCAATGACTTTGCCCTGAACCTAGATCCTCACTTCCAATTACGGTCTTGATTTTCGCAGAATGTGGCAGAATTCGGTCCGTACTATCGGGTGCTCTTCAGCGAATGGAGTGCCATGATTTGAAGCGGATGGTAGCAGTAGTAACTGGAACGGGCCGCTTCACGTCAGAACTCAAGTATAAGATGGCACCCATGAAATTAGGAACTCGCGCGCGGGCAAAGTTTCTGCCACACCCACATTCAACATGCTCGTGGACTCTGTTCGAAAAGTGCTTTTCGCTCTGGCGGACGGCATTTTAACTATTCTACAACATGGTTTTGAGACTCTCTGCCTCAGCCCAGCTCTTTATGCTTCAATCTTGGTATGTTATGCACCTCAAACTGCACGTATGCTAACAAGATGTTAAGGTTTTCTGCGTTCTGCTGGGTAGGATAGTATATTTGAAGTATTTCCATCCACTTGCAAGGTTCCCTGGTCCATGCCTTGCACCACTTTCCAATGTAAGACATGACGACCCGGCCCTGTTACCATGTAGAAATATTCATGTCTCCACAGGGCTTCTGGTATTACACGATTCTGAGCGGAAGAGGGCCTTGGAAGAACCATAGCTGGCACCAACGATGGGGTATGTTCATGTTCAAAGTTCCACCATGTCAAACTCCTGTCGTTAAACAGGCAATCCCTGACGACGGGCCGTCCCGTACTGTCTGATCGGAATAGATCTCCGTCGCACAGACATTAATGTGGCTGACAGGACCGATCGTACGGATCGCACCCAACCATTTGAGTTTTGGATCCCATGCAGCGCAAAAAGCAATTTACGGTTTCGGCACTCGTACAGTGCCGTCCATGATTAAGGACCCAATATTCTTCACTCCCGAAGTCGACCATTCCATGAACATCATCAATGAGACCGACCGAGAAGAGCATTCGCGAATGAGACGCATGTTGAGTTTTGCTTTCAGCAATTCCAACCTTCTAGAGAATGAGGATGTTCTGGTGAGAAGAACCGACGAGTTCGTGAAGACGATTGGGTCGATGCAAAATCAACACGGCAAGCGAGGATTCAATATCGTGCAACAATTCAATTATGTCACATTTAACATTATGGGTAAGTCGATCTCCACGGACTCCGAGAAATAACGACTGAAGCAGGAGAATATCAGGCGAGATGTCATTCGGAGATTCCTTTGATGCGAGACTCAAGGCACAGCCAGGTTAGTTCATAATCCCACCCCTCCGTACTGCGCTAAAGGTTTCGAAGAACATCGATACCACTGGGCAGATGTTATCGTTAACACCACATATATGAACGATGTGATGCGAGCCGTCTGCGTGATTCCTGGATTATTCTCATTCCTAGAGTGGTGGAAGACAGATCATATGAAGAAGACGCTGTACAGGCATGCTGAATACGCGACCGAGCACACTGAAGCGTAAACATTCCACCCCACCAATCACAAAACAAATGCTGATAGTGTCAGACGCCTGAAGATAAACACTTCTCGCAAAGATTTCACATACCACATTCTTTCTTCGAAGGGACCACGTCCTTCGACCCTCGAGATGGGCTCTCACTTCAACGTGATAATGATGGCAGGCGCTGTCACGACAGCAACTTTCTTGGCAGGAGTCACTTACTATCTTGGCCACAACAAAGCGGCGCTGTCTCGTCTTCAAAACGAGATGCGAAGTCGATTCGAAAGTTTAGACGAGATCACTTCGAGAGCGCTGATGGAATGCGAATATCTCAATGCCGTGGTCGAGGAAGGACTTCGGATCTATCCTCCAGCGGGAGCAGGCCACCTTTCCAGAATTGTGCCACCTGGCGGATGCGAAATTGAAGGAGAGTGGATCCCTGAAGGAGTGAGTTCTTGAATAAACCTCCGTTTCATTTCCATGTATGATCCAGGCTGAAGCTAACAATGTAGACTCGAGTTTCCGTACATTCATGGTCTGTCCTTCGCGACCCTCTCAACTTCTGGAACCCAAGTGCCTTTATTCCAGAACGCTGGATGAAGAACGAACCCGAAGGCCAGGGAGGAGACAGACTCGAAACAAGTTTGCCTTTCTCCTACGGACCTCGCGGATGTCTTGGGAAGAAGTAAGTTGACCATGCATCCAAGTATTCCCGGAGTGTTCTGACAACAGACAGTCTCGCATACCTTGAGATGCGCATGGTCCTCGCGAAGCTCTTCTGGCAATACGATTTAGCTTGGTTCAACAGCGATGAGATTGTTTGGGAAAGAGATACCAAGGGATACACGCTCTGGGAGAAACCAGATTTGCGAGTTTTGCTCAGAGATCACCATGCTGGTGGAGTTGCTTCTGCGACTCTGTGATCTGCTTGGTCTGGTACACTTGCCGCCTGCTTCTTTTCGAAACGCTACGCGTGGGAATTATGAATAGTCTTTCTCTTTATTTCCGTTTATAACCTGATTCTCGACATCCTTTGGGTAGCCGGCGTTGGTACTGATTTGCTTGTGGACGATTCCTATTCTTACATACTGCTGGCGCAGGGGCAAATTCGGGAGAACATGGTTGTAAATACACCAGCACAGATTGATACATACTACTAAGCTCAATATAAAACTTTCGCAATGGCGAAAGAATAATGTCCAGTTCCGCCTCTGGACCGGGAAATTTTGTTTCATTGCACGTGACAGCCCGCCAAGTCGTGTTTGGGCTTTCTGATGTCGCACCCCGCCTCAAGCTCCCCTCTTCACCTCACGACTCCACATGGCAGCTTCAGTACTCGATACGCAGGATCAGCATCCCTAGATATTCGATTGGCACGGGAAGCTCTCCAAAAGCTTGCTACAGCTCAGAAGTTCGTCGCACCGCACGATCAAAAAACAACTGGACCGCGAAACTCAATCCACCGCCATCCCTCAAAACTCCCTACCTCGCGGTTCGTCTCTTTGCACAAGGCGAAACGGTCTCTGTCTCATAGGATGAATGCTGGCACATACCTGAAGGGGACAAATACATACATTACCAATTAGCAGCATGGCAGGGCTGGCTCTGCGGAAACGGTTTACTTGCTTCACTAAGCTGCCCCTCGAGGTCAGGCTGTTGATATGGGAGGCTTCATTGCCTGGACCGAGAATCGTTAGCATACGCCAGAGACCTTTAAGGAAGACTTACTTGGATTTCAGAGAGGAGAAGGGATATGATTGGCCGCTGATCGAGGACTTTGGTGATGAAGAGGACGGAAAACTGGATGAAGCCCAGGAAGAGGAGCGCAGAGACGCGCGCCGATCTATCTGTTTTTGGCGCGGCGAGCTGCTCGACGAACAGAATATGAGCGTGTTTTGGGACATGCATATGCTGGGTATCGACTCGGACTGCCCTCCTCCGAACATCATGTTCGCCTGTCGTGAGGCATATCAGGTTGCTACAAGAAGTTATACGAAAGCCTTTGCCTATCCAGAATCTGTACCAGGGACATACATCAACTTCGTCACCGATATACTCTATTTGAAAGAAGATTACTTTTCTCACTACTCGGGATATCAAGGCAGCCTATCGATCGTAGAGGGATTGATCGGTTATTTTGCAATCACGGACACAGAAAGTTTACGGAGAGTGCGGACTTTGGCAGTGCTTCTCGGTCCCCAGGACTATTTACAGCCATTGGAAGATTTCTTATGCCACCTACTGAGGATTTTCGAAGGTGTCGAAGAGCTATTACTGGTTGCCAGGGATTACAACACCACGCCAGTTCAGGACTATCAGCCAGATTCCACTGGGCAGGGATGTTTCATCGATGCCATACATCCCCCAGCAGCTATCAGAGCATATTCTGTTTATCGGCGAGACCTCCTTGCAGGATCCCTCCCAAACGTCCAGCTTCCAGAACACCACAATGCTGGATGGGTCAAATTGTCGGCAAAATTAGCCAAGGTGCTTTGGAAGGCTAGCAGACAGCCCACGTCAACTCGAGAATTTCCAGATACCAGAATCGTGAATATTGTCCCTCAGCGTCTCAAGCGGGATTTTGACCAAGCGAAAGCACTTTACGAGCAAGCTCTCGAGGTTTACCAGATCAACGAGGATATTCGCAAAAGAGAAGAGTTACATGCTGCTGGATTTTGTACTGATGACGCGTTATCAGATGATGACTTCTGATGGATTTTCTCCTGACCCATATATGGCTTAAAGATAAGTCAAACGATATATCTCCATATAATGTTCTCTTGGGAAATTGCCTACTTTATTCCAGCACATACAGCAGCATGAACCACGGAACTGCGAGGTTGATATTACGGGTAGCCTGGAATTCAAGGTCAAAAGATACATTATCTCCAATGTAGCTGATCTCTCCACAACACCACCGTATCCTCAAAATATTTGGGCCATTCGACGCAAAACGGCGAGCTATCTGGATATCTCAACCGGTAGGACTTGGAAAGGCGTGAAGGCTACAGCACCCGGGCACTCTGGATGCACAGGTCGGCGGAGCGAGGCAACGACTTGAGACGCAACCTCCACCTGAAGATTCACAGCGATTCAGAAGCCGAGACCTGAAAGGCTGCACCAAGATTGATGACGATATGGAGATCGGCTCATGCCCATCGAGACTATGGATGTCAAAATCGTTGGAGGTTTATGTAGAACGGCAAGATTTCGAAAAATGATAACACAAGTCTGATTGTGCTTGCCTCTAAATTGTGCCCATTCTTATTTTGTGAAGGCAATGTTGTCTGTCAGACGTGAAAGATGATGCGATTTGATCCAGTATGAGTTGACATGCACATTACTCAACCCTGTCCCTAGGTACATCTCCATTTTGAAGAACGTGAGGTCGCGCTTGGACCTTTGACGCGAACGCGTCTTCGACGCAGACCTCCCAGCTCCCACAAACCATTTGACAGTCACATTTGTGCAACAGTGCTAGCATTGTGAGACTCGTGCTATTACGCAGCTTCCAAGGCCGCCAGTCGGACCCACGAGGCTCAATTCTACCTCTCGATCAACCAACCGCCTATCTATTTGAGCGCAATACAATTCATGCAGAAGTTCATGATCACCACGCCGAAGCGTTGCGCCAACTGGCATAACTACCTGCCAAACTCAAGAACATTAATTGGCCCCAGTCTGCCTCTTATACACCATGGTAACAGTGGTGGAGGTAGCAGAGAAGCCAGCGTTTGTCTATTTCCCGAAATTGCTTCTGGAATAAGACGCCTGGTTTGGGAGAGAGTTTAACCGGGTCCTAGGATTGTGATGATCAGACAAAGCCATCTGCGGAAGATGATTGGAGATTGGGAGAAATAGAACAAGTCAGAATGGCCGCCACAAGCTGTTGAGCAAAACTGTGCTGTTGCGGGCGTAACCAAAGTCGCGAGTCGAGAAAATGACTTCGGAGATGACGAGCGCGAAGACCATACCGGTGCTGATGCCCGGGATATGTCGAGTACCGATGATCAAGGCGATGAAGATGATGAGGAGGGTATCTGGGATACCGCAGAAGTTACACGTCAAGCAGCGCGATCTGCCAACACAGGAGCCATTGGAGGCTACAAATTCGATGAGACTGCATACGAGAAGGCACCTTTGCAAAGAAACAAGTCATACACACTACCGCCACATATCACGTATGTCTGTCGCGAATACATGGAAGTAGTCTCGAAGGTCTATCCCAAGATTCTTGCCCCGACGTATTCCTCACCAAGGACATATTTCAACTTCGAGCTGGATACCCTTTACCTGCGCCACAATACTTTCTTGCGATATTCCGCCGAAGAAGGCATCCGTGCCATCAGTGATAGCCTTTACAAAGATTTCGCCATCACAGATGTTGATAATTTAGCCAAAAGTGAAAACCTGGCCATCTCGACGGACCCAGACTTAAACGATCATCCTGAATCTACTTTGAGCGCAATACTCGGCATCTTACACTCCCTCGAAGAACTTACATTAGTTGTGAAGCATTTCAAAGGGCGGGACAAGGCAACAAACGATCAGTCGCAGCTTTCTTTCGTTGAGCTCTACATCGTTCACCAGGCGATAGAGGCTTACGAAGACTACGCTTTGGGCGATGATTATGCCGGTTGAGCACGGTCGATTACCACCAGAATCACCCCCATATCTGGAGGTCCCCATGCTGAATGACGGGTGTCTCAATCTTCAACTGGGGGAGCTCGAGAGGTACCAGCGATTTGACTTGGAGGACTATGGCATTCGATGGCAGATTCCAGAAATTGAGCATCGGGTTATTGTACTCCTTGGTTTGAAGAAGTGTCTTGACGAAGCTCGGGGAGAATATGAGGAGCTATTGGATAGCTTTCAACCGGGGAGTGAAATCCAGTGGGAAATGGACCGTCAGCAATTCGATCGCGAGACCGAAGAGGACTATTGGGCATGGATAGAGGCACATGGCATTTACTGTCGCGCTTTCAGCGGCGAGGAAGGTGTAAGCCAGCATCCAAATCATGGTTCCGAGCAAGATCAGCACAGAGACGATGAAGGCTAGCAAGAGGCCATTCAAGCCCCGATGCTCAGAGAAACCAAGCTTGCGAAGGAAAGAAGGAAGGCGCGGAGAATAGACTTCAGTGTCTCGATGGGAAGCGTGGTGAGATACCTGTCAACAGACCCAGTCCTGGAGCATCCCAAGTGAAAGTTGGGGACCTGGCTTTGACCAACCCTCAAGCCGCTGGATGGATTGTTGAAGATGTCATGTCTGAGGACGATGATTTTTAAGGATTCGAATGTACTTTCGTAGTGTGGTCTTGAATGTACAGATGTATGTTGGGCTCTCCTGGTAAGTTGGTTTTCGTTTTTAGAGATGCCGACTCATAAGCTAGTGTTTTGCTTTTTATGATGCTTTAAGCACTGCCCAGCTTTGATTGAATAACAGACTATCAACGAATACACATCTCATTGACACGTTAACATAAATCCAAGTGCTTCGAGCCCTTCAATAGACTAGCCGTCTTCAAACCATTGAATCCTCCATATGATTGTTGTTGGATCCAGAAGAGGAGAGCTTTAGCATTTCAAAGGTTTTCACCCCGCACCTGTACCAGGATTGCATTGACCCGGGAAGCTGCTGGCAACTTACCAGTCTCTTGTGTATATGGCGAACGTGCTCTTTCCACAGCAGCTCAGCTGCAATCGTCGATAAAATTAGGGGATTTATAGAATTATCATGATCGACAGAGGCTACAAGAAATCTCCCGCGCTACGTTTGCTTCGCGATTTGTACATGGAAATTATACTTACTCCTCGATCCTCGATAGATCTCTGGTGTAGACTTCGGATGCATCAATATCTAGTCTTCCATAACTGACACTACAGTAGAAATATGACATGTGCTGCTCTCCAAGACTCGCAGTCATCATAGAATCGGGCCATCGCAACAACTCTGGCTATCTCCTCTCTCGATAACACTCAAGCTCTCATCTCATGAAGATTGTTGGACGAATCCTCGTATAAAAGCAGTCCAGGCGTATGTTGGTCCGGCTTAGAAGTGTGAGGGGCATACGACAATTGCTCTCCGGCGTACTCCTGCATCAATTCAGTCTTTGAATCAAGCAAGCTTTACAACATGAAACATAGTACACAAGCATTTGTCAATCGGTTTGTATAGATACCTGCGTACTGCTGCTGGATGCTAGGATGCGAGAGGATGTTTACCTAGTTAAATCAGACAAGCGGCTTATTGATTGTGTGTAGAGCTCAATTGATTGTGCTATTCAAATATTCCAGCAGATTGTAGAATTTACCAGCAACTTTATGTTCTCAATTCTTCGAGGACGACTCCAGCAAGCCGGGTTTGCGGGCCAATGCTAGGATGTGGGTCTGCTCAAGCGAGTTTGTTTGATGTTTGCCGCGTTAGGTTGGGCCGTCAACACGGAACGTCAATACTGACCAGCACCTCCTTCCTACCACAACATCACCTCTTTCCCAATTCCACCATCTGGATTGCCACCGAGATCTCAACAACGTCGACTCCATCGCTACACAGCATTCTTCTCTTCATTGCCAGCATCTGTATGGTACCAACCTGTCTTGAGCCAAACATCCTCAGGGTGTTTGCACAACATTTTGCGCGATCTCCTGAGCTCCTGCACAATCTGACCTCAGTACATCTTCCACGAATCGCGTCAAGAGCAGGCACTAATTCTCTAGCGTATTGTTACACGTACAAGACGCGAGCTGCAAGATCGCTACTACCTGCTCTTCACGTCGAGCTCAACCGCTAGCAGCAGAGCTCTCTGACGACCGCATCAATCGCACATGAAGTCATAGAGCTAATCTTAGTGGCAGGTGGCTCTCCTGATGCTGATAACCATTCCCAATCCAATGTCATTAGATCGATCTGTTGCCCGCTGCTCGCCCGCTTGCGCGGCATTGGAAGCTTGTTTTACCAAACAAGCCCTCGACCTAGACGTTGCTGCTATTGATCTCACAATTCTACATAGGAGCTTCGCTGACCCCGAACAGAACAGATCGGCACTTCAGCGCAAGCATTCAGTCAATTCCCTCGAATTTCTTCCTCAATACAGCTGTATTCTCCGCCAAGAGATACTTTCGATCACTGCCCCGGCAGCCTGGTAGCTCTGCTTCTCGACATGGGTCCCTCGAAGAGCTCCAGAGATGCTCGAGATATTCTCATCGACCACGTCAAGAAGACCTACGAGCACAACGCGTTTTCTGAGGAGTGGAGAAACCTGCCAGAGGTCCCATCGTCAGCCGAAATCAAGCCTGTCTACAAGGACCCTGTCATCGTCGAAGAAGAGCCGGAAGAATGGAATGCATACCAGCAAGACATTCTGTATGATGAAAAGCTACCACAAAATATTATCGATGGGCCTTGGCCGTCGAAGGAAGCATACTTGGGTGCTCACTATCAGATCATTCGAGAAGATTCCATTGCCCCTCTCCGTAATGCCGTCACGGAAGTTCAGGCTAATCCTATGATGGAAGACACAGGGGAAACTTGTATCTACACAGGTGTAAGTCTGTCCACATACTTTCTACTTTGTTGATATTGACTTGTTGCAGGTAAGCTTTAAAGGTCTTCAGCTTAGTCGCAGAGGCATTGCATCTCGAGTGGAGTTTTCCTGCGAGCGTGCTGGCAAGCAAATTCGGTGGGAGCAGTCGAAGCGTTTGATGCAAGGAACCATTGTAGCCTTGACGCCGGAGAGAGATATGTTTAAGACTATCTGCAAGGTGGCCACTGTTGCAGCCCGTGTCATACAAGGCGGTCTTGATCAAGATCCTCCCAGCATCGATCTTTTCTGGGGAGACCCTAAGGATATTGTCATTGACCCAGTCGAGAGTGAGTCCGGGTATCTATATATCGCAACATCTACTAATTAATATCAGAATACGTCATGGTAGAGTCTCGGCAGGGGTTTTTTGAATCGTCTCGCCACACAATGGTCGCAATTCAGAAGCTAATGACGGAACAGTAAGTGGCGTACAGCTTCTGCTAGTCTCAATCCTGCTAATACATCTAGTTTCTCATTCGCCAAGGAGCTCGTGGAACTCGATTCAATGCCAGAAGCCCCTTTGTACGTCCAGCAGAACCCTCTCATAGACCTGACATCTTTGGAGCGTTCTGCAGAGGACCGAGATGATCAAGTCTCGAAACCTCTCTCCGAAGATTCAGAACTCTTGAATGTCGATGTGCTGCATGCCTTCCCGAAGAAGATCAAGTGTGGAATGGACTTATCACAGATGACTGCCTTAAGAAACATGATCACTAAGCGTCTGGCTATTGTTCAAGGTCCTCCAGGAACCGGAAAGACCTTCGTGTCAGTTTCGGCTCTAGAGGTGATGATTCGAAACCTAGGGCCTGATGATCCTCCTATTCTTGTCGCAGCGCAGACAAATCACGCTTTAGATCAATTGCTCAACCATATCCTAGAATTCGAGGATGAAATAGTCAGATTGGGAGGGCAGTCCGACAAGGGAAATGTTGCCATTAGAGCACGTACATTTCATGAGCTACGTCAATGCAACGATCTTTCCAAGATTAGTCAGGGCCTGGCAGCAGCATACAAAGAGCACGGAGGCTTATGCGCGGAAATTGCGGGCATACTGTCACCACTGCTAAACGACAGTGTCATTACAGCAGACACCCTTCTTGAGCACGGCATCATCACAAAAGGACAACGGCAATCTCTCGAAGCTGGAGACTGGGCTATTGAGGAGGGTCAAGATGAGATTGTTGCGGAAGATCTTGCTGCATGTAAGTTAAGGCAGCCAAATCCACTTCTCCACTCGAACTAACACGTCGAAGGGCTCACCGAATCACAACTTATGCCGATTCCGCCGACACCATCCGTCAATCTCGGTTTCCCTCTAGAGGACGGCGATATCGAGTACGAACAGCTGCAAGAGTTGGCTCTTGCAACGGCCGAGGCGGGTGGACCTGACGAAAAGGATCCCGATTTTGGTCTCGATGGGAATTGGCTTGGTTTTGCTCGAAAGTTCACTGGAAGACACAGTACTCCTGTCGTTGACACTTCGTTGAGACGAAAGCTGAGCCGATGTAAGGATCTCTTTGAGATTCCTATAGCCGAGCGTGGTCAGATGTACCGTTATTTCGAGAAACAGATGAACAGTGTCCTGATGCAGAAGCTGCAAGAGTTTTTGCCAAAGTATCAACGATATGTCGAGGACTTCTCGATCACCAGAGTAAGTACATGCTCGCAAAAATATGAGGTTCGAGCTAACTTTTGAAGTCCATGTCCAACATCAAGCTGATGACACAGCTCGGTATTAAAGTGGTTGGCTGTACGACGACCGGCCTCTCAAAGTACCGCGGCTTCCTCTCGGCGATGGAGCCCCGAACGTTACTGATCGAAGAAGCTGCGGAGACACTCGAGTCCAAGATCATCGCTGGCATGATTGAATCTCTACAGCAATTGATCCTCGTCGGAGATCACAAGCAATTGCAAGCATCCTGCACAGTACAGGCTTTACAAGATGAACCATACTACATAAGCGTTTCAATGTTCGAACGTCTGGTAAAGAACTCCATGCCATTCGTTATGCTCAACAACCAGCGTCGTATGATTACAGACGTACGAAAACTTCTCTGTATCCCACCAAACCCTTTCTACAGAGACCTTCACGACCATGAGAGTGTTTTGGATAGAGTGAACAACCGACCACCCGTTCCCGGGATGGGAGGACGAGATACTTATTTCTTTTCCCACAACTGGTCAGAGTCTAGAACGTTCGACGGCAGTTGCTTCAACTTGTCCGAGGCTGACATGATTGCGGAGTTCTTCAATTATCTTGTACTCAACGGTGTCGATGCTTCGAAAATCACTGTGCTGACATTTTACAACGGGCAGAGAAAGACGATCATCAAGCAATTGAAAAGACATCCAAGTCTTGGAGGCACGACTTACTTCAACGTGTTCACAGTTGATAGCTACCAAGGCGAGGAGAATGACATAATCCTACTTTCCATGGTACGAAGTAATCAGAACCAAGGTGTTGGATTTCTGGACAGTAAGAACCGCTTAGTCGTAGCACTCTCAAGAGCTCGCCGTGGCTTGTATCTGTTTGGCAATTCAATAACTTTGACCGCTGGAGAAACAACTGAGCTGGCGTGTGGACGAGAGCCCCTTTACGACCCGCTGATTATGTTCATGAGAAACCAAGGTCGCTACGATATCGATGGAGGTCTGCCCATCACTTGCTCGCAGCACAAGTCAACGACAAGAATCTATGATGCCGATGGGTGGGCGATGCTCGCTGGAGGATGTCAAAGACGTTGCGAGGGCGGCATTCTTCCTTGCGGCCACAGCTGCTTCCTTAAGTGCCACCCTTTCGATCACGCCAGGGTTATTTGCAGAGAGGCATGTACCAAAACTCTTCCCTGTGGACATGGCTGCTCCCGCAACTGTGGTCAAAGCTGTGTGTGCGATCAGTGCCATGTTGCTGAGACAGGGTTGATATTCGTTCCTGACAACTTCGAATACTGGGAACCAGATCCGTCTGTTTCTCCTACCTCGAGCCTCAGCCCTACCAAGAGTGCATTGAAAAACGAAGACTTCCAAGGATCTGGTTATCGGCAAGTCAGATTCAACGACGATGCAAATCCATTCACAATTTCGGATGTTCGTCATGATCTGCATTTGTCGAATAGTAGGGTAAAAACCAACGGCCGGCCGATTCCACATAGCTCGAAAGCACGCGGAACTGGCCGCAGAGCCGCCTCAGACCTTGCTTCTCGACCATCTTCTACTCAAGGAAGTAGTAGCTCTGCCAGATCAACGCCAGTCAAGTCTCGTTCTGGTCGTTCGACTCCAAGCCACAGCAGACCAGCACCTTCTTTTGCAGGATCTAGACTTGAGCACGTGGTTGATGTGAACCGCACTGGTGTGAAGAACTGGCAGAATTATAACGCAAAGCAGGCTGACCAGGATATCGATGTAATGGAACGTATGGAAGCGGCGAAAGGCCCAAAGGTAGATCCATCGTCCATTGTCATCAAAGAGACGTACCGCCCAGTCATCGTCAAGAACGGCAGAAGAACCAAGGACTCATCAGGTCCCGTCCGCACTCTCATTCAATCGCCACTCCCAGAGACGAGCATATTTCAAGTTCCACAGGAACCTGAATCCACTGTCGCATCAGACAAGACAACACCAGGTAATGTTCCAGAAAATACCATTCAACAGCATCGCTTGAAAATTGAAAAGTCTCTCGTTCAAGTCCCATCGCCAACGGCATCGGGACCAGGGAAGGCTTCTGCCTCGAATCAATCCGATAACCTCTTTCAGGAGCAGCGCTTAAAAATGGCAAAGTCGCTAGCATTACAAGTATCAAATACCACATCTACATCAGGAAAGAATGCGGACGACCGGGATTCCCTAGTGACCCCTCTGGAACCACCGACAGAGGCTTTGGCTGAGCAGGAACTTGATTTCAGCAAGGCTAGAGCAATGAATGATGATTTACTGCAGCAGAAGGATGGTAATTCTAAGGAACAGCAAGAATCTCAAACGTCGCACATCACAGAGCAGAGCCTCATTACCGTCTCTGAAACAGACAGCTATGAAACTGCTGCTATTAACGATCCCATTGGAACTTCTCACCGTGCATCAGCCCTAGGTGAGAGAGAGCGTGTCAGTCTGGCTGTTGCCTCAAATGAAGATCAAGTATCCCTCAATGGCATAGACTCTCCACGTCGAGATGCCGGGCTTACGGCTGTGACCCCTGCAATTCAGTTGACTCCAGACCCATTCGATGACTTCTTTGGGCCCTTGGAAAGCAAAGATCTTGCTGAAGTCCTTCCGCTTTCGACTTCTGAACGAAGCAGCAAGTGTATCAGTGTGCTCGCCAGTCGAGGCGGCCCCACCGACAGCGGTGACGCCGAGAGCCATGGGACCGTTGTTGCGCATGTTGAGCAAGCAAGTCAGCTGCTTGATCTCCTTTCTATCGTGGATGACTACAGCCAACCGCAAAATAAGAGCCCTACTGAACCTGAATTCCTCGGGATGTTCAACGGTGAGAGTCGATATCCGGGCGAAAACATCAAAGGCACTGGTATGACAGATGATGTAGAGCATCAGCCTCTCAAGTCAAAACTAAGAGCCAATGCTGAACGAATAAATCAGCCAAGTGATCTCCACGTCAATCAACCATCTCAGCAGCGTGTATTATTCAAACACATTGAAGTTGACAATGGCATGGGTCATGGCATGATGAGTTCGACATCTGAGAACAGTGGGCAGCTAGCTGAAGGTATTGCTGCTGATACGATGGATGGTGGAATTTACCAGCCACATAACACCGTGGGCGATAGTGGTCTGCTCATTGATCTCGGTGGCGAGCCCCAAGCTCGAACATTGGCACCTCACAAGAGTCTCATTGATGGCTCTGACGATGTTCCGTCATTTTCGACTCTTGCGCAAGGTGATGGTGCTTCGGATGGCAACGATGAAGATCTTATTAATTTTTGATGGGAGTCTCGAAGATGTGCCTTTTGTTCTTGCAAATCGCATCCCACATACTCTCCAATTCAGGCATCCTCCTGAGATCCACCTCAAAAGTTAAGCAGAAGTCGGTATTGGGAATCGTTCACATCTTTGCGAAGGTGAAGGCGAGAAAAGATGGATTATCGGCGATGTTCTGCAATGTGTACTTTAGATTGTTCGATAATTGTAAAAGTAGTTTATGCAAATTCGTGATGCCCCCAATGACTCCAAATTTCGCACGAGAATGACGTTGGGGAGAGTTTTGAGACCAAATTTCGACTATCGCGGGTCACAACTTCGCTCAACCACGTGTGCACTCAAGTTCCCTGGGTATGGATGACTTGTTCGGACAACGAACGATAGACCAATCATTGGAACAATGGATTGAGATCGATGAGACCGTAAGATTGTAAGATGCTATCATGGGGACATATGTTGTTTGTTGTGTCTTAAGCTCTTGGTCCCCCTTTCTTTGTCCCCCTCATCTAGGGAACCAAGGATATATGTAGCTCCATACCGGCGTCAAGCATACATTTCAAGGAGAAATCCGTGTCCGTCTGTAGCTCATGTTCCAATGCCACCGAGGAGCCATACTCATGTTTTCTATGTCTATGCCCTTCCTGCATCGAGGCGTCCATAGTCCTCCCTGAAGATTCGTCGGTCCTTTGCCTAATCAGTGACGCGAGCACAGCGCTCTGCTGCACGCCCGTAAATTCTCCAGGGTGATCGGGTATCGACGCAGCATAATTTTGCATCTCGATAGTGGCCGAGCTGGCTGCCGCAGCTGTGTATAATGGCCACAGCAGAACCCAGCTACTAATAATGACCGGGTGAGAAATATTCATAGCCAAAGGCGTCTCCGACAAGAATGTGCTCGACGATGGCAAAGACGTATCCTGGAACGGCGCACGTGAAACGAACCCTAAATGCTGTGGTACACTTCTCATGATCTCACCGCACATCCTACTACAGATATCCGCCGAAGCCTGAAATTGAGACTCGAAGCCTGGCCATGAGGTATCGAGGTGAGTGAGCTGCAGGCAGATGGTCTCGTTTAGGATGATGCGGGCGGTGGGCATGATGTTCCAGATTTGAGCGACGCAGTAGTCGTGGTAGATGTCGTAGCTGCGTTTGAAGACTCTGTCTTGGTCGGTGGATATGAGTATCGGGTTCGTAGATCCACTCTGCTGGTACGGAGGTGAATATTTCGGAAAGTTCATGGTTAACTCGGAGGGCAGAGGCGATGATGGTTTCGGGGTCGTGGAGGTAGCCGGAACGGATTAGGCTGCGGAAGTTCCTGTGCGAAGAGGTCAGGACCTGTAGTTTTGAATTTGGGATGAGGATAGCTCGACTCACGTGAAGTCATCGATGGCCTGCAGGTATCGCCATACCGGATCATTGCCCATCATGGAGAATGCTTCTTGCCGTAGCTCGAGTATTTCTGGTGGTACGGAAACGTCCCTGTGATAACAGCTGAGAATCACTTGGGTGCTTGCGTGCATGAATAATTTGAAACTGGTGGGTGACTGCAGCTGAGCTCGGCCTCGTAACTTGAGTAGTGCTGCTGTTCCATGCATATGATGTCTCCATTCTTCTAGTAGTTCTACTTGACTGTCAGCGAAAAATGAATCCCGTTGATTTTAGAAAATGATCTCGTACGTTGTTGTGACCCTGCAGTGGTCCGAAGTCTGCTGGTTCACGTGCTGGGGATATCCTGGAACTCTCGATCTTCAGGCAAACGAAACCCCGGATTCAATGAGAATGGAATAGTGGGATGAAATCATATCAAGCTTCCGTGACCCGCAATTCCCACCGTTAAACATTGATCAAGCGCGAGACAAATGATTATCAAAGATCAGCCACACATCAATCAAACTTACGGTTGTACGGGACGGTATGAATTCTACACAATGAAGTTTTCACAAAGTCGGTCTGCGAAATTCAGCTGCGAACATCGGTATTTTGGGCATAGAATACAGAGAGGTTATTACTGCAGATCGGCGAGGGAAGTTCTGTAGCTAGGAAAGTGAATGTCTGAGGAGCTGCCAGCAAGCGTCACTGCTATCGAGGAAGGGGTTGCAGAGGGTTGGCGTCTTACCTCCACGAGAACGAGAAATCTAATCATGTCTCCAAAAAGCTCTCACTATAACTATCGCCGTTTTCATACCTCCTGCGACTTCACTGCCCCTCGCTTAATACATACAGATCGAACAAAACAAACAACACCCGTTCATCTTCTCCTTCACCAAGTCCGAAAATTGGCCACTCCTCAAAAGTAGGAAACCAGGACTTGATCCGCAAACAGCTAGTTCAATGCCCACGTATCAACAGAGTCACCCATCTGCTCTCATGCGACCTTGCCAAGAAAATCTTTACTCACCTAAGCTTTGGCCCATTCAGGTCATCCGGACTCTCTTAGTCAGCAACATAACGTTATGTTGCCAAGCCCATTGTTGGACTTCAACATAACCATGGATGTTCGGCCGCAATAGACTGACTGTCAAGACGGAACATATCGTTATGCAGCATCAATATGGGAGGGAGAAAGACTGATCAGACTGATGTGCCAGCCCCGGAAGATCCAGATCGGAAGAGAGTGCTGAATGTGCTAGCGCAGAGGAGATATCGTGGGTACTGTCGATGCTCGCTTGAAGGACTTGCTGATGATGAAGATTAGGACAGAGACAGAGGAATCGTCTAGCTGAGCTGGAAAAGAAAGCCCGCTTACCTTCGACTGAAAAGGACGGTCAAGACAGCAGATCAATATCGCCACAGTCGGAAAGCCGTGAGGAAGAGGGAATTGACAAATTGCCAGCAGACATCGGGGTCGGAACCTTGACTGGACATGCAGATGCCGAGGATGGAACCCAGTGGTCAAGTGAAACAGTAATGTACTCGTTCACAGGTGCACCTAATGAGTCTATGTCGGCGAGCCAATGGGCAGTTTCGAACCGTAAGGCACCTACTCTCTTCTCAAGACTGTTCCCCCAAACCATCATGCAGGGCATAAAAGTAAACACCTCGGTTAACTTACATTGCAAGCACACATGCCCGCTGCCTACATCACCGAAGAAGCATCACATCGTCCAATGGAACTCCAAAATCTAGAAACCAGCCAATTCCAGTTCCCCAGTGATGCCACACTTGAAGTCCCCGAGCTTAAAGTCGTCGATGTGATCCACGATATTGCAGTCCTCCTGCAATGCGAGGACACGATCCGGAACATAAAATCCATCCGCACTTTCACCTCCACGACCTGTCCATCCGGCCACCCTCTGCCCACAACCTTTCTCCCGACCCACGAACAAAAGCGTATCCCTCACCATCCTGTTCTCGACCTTCTTCCGTGGCCACCCGTTCGCAGCAAACTGATTCGGGTGTTCAATCGCTCGCCGAATATCCGCCCACCTGTCGCGAGAGACCCGCTGGCTATGATGACGCTGCTGAATAATATGGAGACGCCGGAGGACGGGTTGAGGGTCAACGGAAGGGATGGCTATGAGGCAGACAATTGGGAGGTCGGGCAGAGGTTCTTCGCAAACTGGTGGTGGGCACTTGAGTGTGAGATTGTGGAGAGGTCGAGTGCGTTAAGGGTGTTGAGGGGGAAGGAGAGTCTGTTTGTTGAGGGGTAGGTCTAATTTCGCATCGGAATGGTGATTCAGGAAGGAGATCGAGACATTTCACATCTATGATGCTTTTATCTGATTGTCATGAGACAAATTGTCGAGTCAAAAGATAGATGTTCATCGATTAATAACCGAACACATTTCTCGGGCCTCTTGCTTCTGTCGGGCCCTTAAGCCGAGGAAAACAAACATCAGGATTAGGCTCGCCAAAATAGATGGGATCAGCTGATTACTGAATTTTGATATGGTAGCTAGTCCATCAATTCTTCAAGAACACCCTTTAGTTACCTTATCAACTGCCTGTGATCAGTCCAAACAGTCAGAAATACTCTGTAGCTCCAATAATAAAAGAAGTTCCAAGCCATTGATAATGGTAACTTTCTGCGAGATCACGTGTTACATTTGCATCAAATGATTCTGGTTTCGGACCCAGCAGCCAGCTTCGCGTGGCACCCAACTCAAGTACCATCATATTGCGTGGCCTTATCTTTCCCTCACAGTTTCAAACAAGACTCGCATCGCACTCGCGATCTCAAAAATCTTCTTACGTGGGGGAGGGTTGCATCCAGCGGGGCATCCGAGGTTGCTTGTCAAGGGGATGCCGAAACACCATTTCTTCTGTCTACCAACACCAAGCACCCAGCATCCAGTAATTTTTGGTATCTGCGGCTGATTTGCTGCTGAGATGACCCCAGCGGTTACGAATTGCATGCTGTTGAATGAGGATAGCTGATTTTTCGTTCAGCTAGAAAGCCGTTTTGTGGTGAGTGTTTGAAAACTTAGTCCTCGACACACCCTGGAGTGGCCCCATCATGCTATTCAAGGAAGCCCATGGTCAATCATCCGCAGCCAACGAGCGCGGCGGAGCCAGCTGGGGCTACAGTACACTACAGGCTTTAATGCCTGTAAAACGGCGACCATCTGCGGACGCTACGGTACTTGTGTCCTTAGGGCACGCGTGGAATGCAGTCAGTGCTGCCGAGTCCACTCAGTTCCTCGATTTCCAACACATTGACGAGTGACGGTGGCCCCTTTAAGCCCCCAACGCCAAACAACCACAGCTGCGCAGCCATTAGGAAGAGTGCAAAGCCCTTCAGGCGCTCTGTCCACGTCGAGTGCATCGGATTGAATGTGATAGCTCGTATGCGATAGCCCGAAAAGATCCATGTTCGATCCCTTTATAACTCCCACATCTCCTCCCCGAATCCAATTCCATTATTACGCCTCTCTCGGATCCTGGACTCGACCTGCGATCGCCTACTGATTTGTCACCGACAGAGACTGCGAGGGATGGAAATTGACGGCAACTCGCAGCTTGTTCTTCAACTAGCTATTGGAGGAGACTGACAGAAAGACTTTCACACGACATCAGCCCATCCCGATCGAAAAGAACGACAAACCGAAGTCTGCGGATGTTCCCGAACCTCGTCTCCCTCCAAAGTCCATATTCAGCGGGGAAACTAGTTCCCAGTTACATCAAAAGTGCAAATCTGGATATTCGTTGATGAGCCCGCGAACGATCTGTGAATACCAACAGAACCAAACGGCATCATGTCTCCCTCCTCAAGTCCAGTACCGCCCCCTTCGAGGATACCCATCGAAAGCTTACTCTCAGGGCCATCGGGTTCGACATCTCCCAAGGATCTGCAGGAAACGGAGCTCTCAGCTGAAGAGCGAGCACTCGCGCAAGCACATGATGCCGCAGCACAAGCAGCGGTGGAGCAGGCACAAGCTGAAATCGAGATAGACAATGGGTCGGATACAACGTCAGATTCAGCGTCGGATGCGGGATACGAAACGGATTCGATGTATTCGGCATCAACATCAATATCAAGCAGTGTGAGGGACTTCGCATTCGAGAACGGGAGGAGATACCATAAATTCAGGGAGGGCTCATACAACTTTCCAAATGATCCTAGCGAGCAGGACAGAGAGGATATGAAACATGCAATGATGGTAAATCTGCTAGGAGGCCAGTTACATTTTGCACCGCTTGGGGAGCATCCTGGGAATGTGTTAGATATGGGGACGGGGACTGGAATATGGGCGATAGAAAGTTCGTCCCTCTCCTCCACAGGCAGTCTAGGACGGCTTGCAAGATAGGAGAATGCTAACATCCGGGCTTTCAGTGGGCGACCGGTATCCCAGTGCAAACATTCTCGGTGTCGATTTAAGTCCAATACAGCCCAACTGGGTTCCTCCAAATGTCAGGTTTATGGTGGACGATGTGGAATCACCGTGGTTGAAACCTCCAAATTACTACGACTATATACACTCGCGGCATACCGTTATGGCTATCAGGGACTGGCCTTTATTGATGAAGCGAGCCTTAGAGTATGTCTCAGATCCCCAGGAATAAGGATAAGTGCTGACTACCCAGACATCTAAAACCAGGCGGCTGGATGGAAATGCAAGAAATCCACCACCACCCATACTGTCATGACGGATCCATGCCACCGGATCATCCTGTCGCTCAGTACTGGGTTCTCATTCACGACGCACTTGCCAATCTAGGCGTAAATTTCAACGCGACGCTCCTCCTCGAGAACATGATGCGAGAAGCTGGTTTCGTGAACGTATCGACACGAATATTCCACGTTCCGATCGGAACGTGGCCGAAGAATAAAGTGCTCAAGCTGGTGGGCTTATACTGGAGGACAGTTCTGATGGATGGATTACAGCCGATCGCTCTAGGTCCGCTGACGAGGGGCCTAAAGTGGTCGAAAGAGCAGGTTGAGGTTTGGCTGATTGAGGTTAGGAAGGCGTATATGGATGCTTGGGTACATTCACATATGCCATTACATATTATTTGTGGACAGAAACCGGACGATGGGGATGGGCCGCCACAGGCTACGAATTAGGGATGTATTTGACTGAGGAGGTGTCAAATATGGTATTTTGGTGCTGATGTGGAAAGAATTGTTGGTGGTCATTCTCGGCTGGATATAGCTTGCACTGCAAGGAGTCAGGTGGGATTTGGGCGGGTCAGATTTGAGCATTTTCAGCGAGGGTTGGTTTATTGCCATATTTGTTGGAGGCGTATGTTATGTTTTATCATAGCCAGCGAGCGAACCTATTGAGGGAAGATACCAACCAAATGGCTGAGAGGTTGTGGGAGGTGAGTAGGATTGACAGGTGATACGAAAAGCAGCTTACACGATCTCAAGATCTGGATCGTGTTCTGTTGGCTATCGACTCAAGTTACCAACAATTGAATACATAGGAAGTCCAACCAACAGTGTCGGCGCCCCTTACCTCACTTCTATCCTGAGATCATTGTTTGCTTGGTGCTGCCCAAGTCTGTAATATTCTCCTGTCATCTCGAAATACTTCACTTCCTCTGTAAATGCTTCTCCTAATCTTTCGGACTTATT
The DNA here is from genome assembly GCA_017365405.1 of Cadophora malorum. Classification (NCBI taxonomy): domain Eukaryota; kingdom Fungi; phylum Ascomycota; class Leotiomycetes; order Helotiales; family Ploettnerulaceae; genus Cadophora; species Cadophora malorum. The sequence goes on from JAFJYH010000053.1 coordinate 87,015, forward strand.
GAGACCACCCCACCACGAGGCTGCCTCCCTCCCACACGCCATGACTCCTTGATTCCCACGCTTCTCCCACCTGGCACGCCACCATATCGACACATCATATTCACAACCGCAATGCACTTCGCAGAGTCGCAGCATCCTCACGGACGGCTCGGCTCCAATTTTATTCCCGGCGTCGTCCACACAGGACCTGTGGCCGCACGGGCATGAGATCCAAGTAGCCAGTAGCCGAGGGGGGGGGGAGGGAGATGAAGAGGAGATGGCTGAGCGAGTGCCCGCTTACAGCATTCTATAGCAGCCTTCTCGGCGGTATGAAAGTTTTCAGCATCAGTATATTTCAGACGAGGCCAAGGCCACCCCCTATGTTCAAGCACACAAGCCTGACGCTACGAAGGAGCGCTATGCAAGCCAGGGACGGAGCGTCCCTAAACGGGCAAGATTTCTGCCCACTCACTCAGTGGGTGTCGAAACCTCATAGGCTGTGTCGCCCGCCGTCATGATGTCGGTGACTCGGTGGTGGACGGCAGCGTGCAGCGGGGCTTTCGGGATTTCTGGAGATGGCTGCAGGTGCGCTTGGTGCGGTGCTGCTTTCTTGCCTATGAGTTATGGGAGGGAGAAACGTGGAAAGGAGAATACGTGGGATGGTGATGCGGAGTGATATTGATGGTGATGATGATTACATCTGATATATGTTATACTCTTACATGACATTTTGTTAGGCAATGTAAGAATCGCAAATTGGACATTTTCAGACTCGTCAGAAATACTGAAATGGTATTTTGATTGACTGAAAGTAGTTTAGTTGCTCATCCTACTCTAGGATATGTGCCGTAGAATAATCACGCTAGGAAATCGCGGAGGGTTGGCCTCATATCCCGTCCGTTCCGCTCCTTGAATGCTTTCTTCCACAATTCATGATTCTCCACTCTTTGGGTATCTGTCGTCCATTGATAAGCAAGTAGACCCGGTTTTTGCTGCAGCCTTCCTTTCGATATCACAGCATGGACAGCTGGTTTGGGGAAGGGGTTTGCTGGAATGGGAAACGGGACGGAACGTTGTGATGGGATGGATGAAGAAAGTTTAGAGATTCTTTGGTTATGCAGAAGCGTTTTCGAGTAGCAAATGGCAAGTGCCTTTCGGTTTCATTATGTGCTTCAGAACCAAGTTATCTGCTGTCTTTTGCCTATTCTTCATGCCCTGTAGTATTGGAGAAGATGATTTGTGGCCTGAGGATCAAGGGTAGCAAGCATCAAGGTGTCCCAAGAAAGACAATATACCAGGGTCTGTTGAAGATACCCTGCCATTCCAAGCCGGGAGAGCCCTACAATTGGACAAGTGGACGATTGCATGCCCCGCACAAGCTCCAATTCCTATCTGAAGTCTGTTCTCTTATCATCTTGCATCTTTCTGCATCGTTATTTTGTATCAATCAAACTGTTTGCTTGCGTGGACTCGTCTTTCCAGACCTAGCAATCAACTGGTTGTCTATTGCTGCCACGGGAGACGGAAACGTGCATTTGTTGAAACGACTGGAACAAGTTGTTGATTGGAAGGAAGCAGTTTGAGCTGACAGAATACCAACATTGGGCGTTACGAGCAGGGTATCCATTCGATTCACGGATCGGCGATTTTGCAACCCAGGTACCTGGGCTTGGGATTGGGGAAGTTTGTTTCGCAGGGGTAAACATTGGGGATTATTTGTGTCACGTCAGGATTATTTGGTACGAATTGATTGACGAGATTGGATCGTACGACAACGTTGAGAGACGTGTTGTGTTGGACAGGGTTGGGTGGGATCGTGGAAAGGGTCATTGGCGCCGTTAGCTGTTGAAGGATCGTGTCGGAATGAAGAGTTTGGTTCAGGTGCGACTTGCGGGAAACCGATTAAGTGCTGGAATATTCAATACTCCGTTCGCAAAGACTTCTCGCATCAATCACGAAACGGTTTCGCAAAATCGGAGATTCAGTGCTTCCACGAGGCGACAGATATCAACAACAAGACCATTGTCCACGATGGCCTCAACATCAAAGCTCATCGAACTCGCTGCGACTATCACCAGAGAGACGGAAAAGTTGGACAAGTACATGAAAGAGAAAGGCCTACCAGCACCATCATTTGAGCCTGATGCGCTTCTGAACTTCCCCAGATTAGATGGAGAAGCGAAGAGAGCTAGAGAGGAGGTTGTGAGAGCTACGAAGGAGCTGGGAGACTTGGTTACGGGTCCTACGGAGAGTGTGCGGTGGATGGCTTGGGATGTGAGTTTTCCCTTTCGGTGCGACACACGGAAGCTGATGAACCAAAGCATAACAATTCTCTTTCGTTACATGCTATCTACCATTACAAGATCGGTACGTCAATTCCGATTCTCCTACACACACGGGTCAGCTAATAGCCAGGACAGCACAGTCATTTCCCATCAATGAGACCGCCACTTTCGCTGAAATAGCCTCCAAAGTGGGCCTCGACGAACTCAACGTCCGCCGCTTCCTCCGCCACGCAATGACCAACCGCATCTTCAAAGAAGTCTCTCCCGGCGTTGTAGCCCATACGGCTGCCAGCCGTGTCCTCGCCGAAGACAAGATGATGAACGACTGGGTCGGTTTCTGTGTCGAAGACATGTGGCCGGCGGCATCTCAAACCGTTCCAGCGATCGAGCTCAACCCCGCCGCCAGCGAAGCTACACAGACGGGATTCTGTCTCGCCAATAACACCACGGACGTTGAGCCTATGTTCGCGACTTTTGGAAAGTCGCCTCTGCGCGCGAAACGCATGGGCGGCGCCATGGTGTCGTTGACTGGTGGTGAAGGCTACGAGTTATCGTATCTACTGGATAACTATGATTGGGCTTCTTTGGACGCAAAAGCCGCTACAATCGTCGATATCGGCGGTTCTCACGGCTTCGTCTGCGTCGCTCTCGCAGAGCGATATCCCAATCTGAAATTCGTGGTTCAAGACCTGCCCAAGACAGTTGCTTCAGCGCCGAAGCTAGCAGATGAAATTGCTTCGAGGATAACATTTCAAGCGCATGATTTCCACACTGCTCAGCCTGTCAAGGGCGCGGATGTATATTTGTATCGATGGATTTTGCATAACCATTCTGACAAGTATGCGGTTAACATGTTGAGGCAGTTGATCCCCGCGTTGAAGAAAGGCGCGAAGGTGCTGATTAACGATCACTGTCTGCCGGAACCTGGGGTGGAGACGATGTGGGATGAGAAGATTATTAGGACGATGGATTTGGTAATGTTGACGCTGCTGAATGCGCAGGAGAGGACGGAGGGGGAGTTTAAGGAATTGTTTGCGAAGGTTGACGGGGGGTTCAGGTTTGAGGGGGCGAAGAGGGTGGAGGGGTGTAGGATGAGTTTGGTGGAGGCTGTTTGGGAGGGGGAGGATTTTGGGGTTTGAAGGAGGGGTAAAGGGCTGGACTACATCGCTGGTCTTTCCGCTTCGAGGATAGGGTTGGTGTCATTTTTGATTTCGGAGTCGTTTGGAGATGAGATTGGTGGGAGTTTTCAAGTTTTGGATTTGGTGAAGCGTGACTGAATACTTGTTCTGGCCACCGGGCCCCTATGTTGATACCTTTCTAAGCGAGCGGGGTGCTGGTTCCTTGTACATATTCTCTTTCACCGCCCAGCGGCATGAAGTCTCTGCTCACTGTGATTTCCGAATTCGCTTGGGCACAGATATCATCGAAGAGTGTTCTCACGGCAGAAGAGACGGAGGTTTGTGACGGTGTTAATTTCAACAGATGTTACTTCAACCAACTCTGCTCTTCCCTTCTCTCCCATCAATCACTCTGCATCACACCTATTTCGCCCAATCTAACTACCTCAATGCCCCGTCGCCCTCTAAGCCTTGTTGGCATTAATCCAAGTGACATAGTTTCCAATCCTGGTGTACACACCCGCATACCCTGCTTGAGCACATCCCTGGCCCCAACTAACCGTACCAGCCAGGACACCAGTGCTAGTGATGGTGATGGGTCCACCAGAGTCACCAGAGCAAGAGTCCTTGCCAGAAGCAGCGGCACAGAACATGTTGTCTGTGATGGCCGAAGTACCGTATTGGGCACGGCAAGTAGCGCGAGAGACAACGGGGACGGAGACGTAGCGTAGGGAGGAGGGGAGTGTGGACCCGTTCTCGGAGGTGAGACCCCTTTAATAAGTCAGCAAACAGGTTCTTGATACAATTAAAAGGAAGGAGAAGGGAACGGAAATTGGAGGGAATGCATACCATCCGGAAACTGTAGTGCTCACACCGGCGGCTGGGTCAGATCCCTGGGCTGGGAGAACGGCGTAAGCGATGTTGGCGCTTGTTGGGATGGGGGTGGCGAGCTGCCAGATTGCGACGTCATTGTTGATGGTGTCTTCGTTGTAGCTTGGGTGGACGATGATCTTGGAGACTTTGACGAGGGTTCCGCCTGATGCGTAGGTCTATTTTCTCTTGTCAGGACAGTGGCAAGACACAAATTTGTACAGGAATGGGGTCGGTTATTGACTTACAAGGGAACCAGCTCGAACGGAGACAGCAGATGCAGCATAGTCTACTGAGCAGTGGGCAGCGGTCAAGACTGTGTTTGCATTGATCAAGACGCCGCCGCAGAACAAAGAGCTGCCGCGAAGAAGGGCGACTTGGTAGGGGAACTGGCCGGCGACGGCTGCGGATCCTCCTACGACTGCGCAATTGTCAGTGTATCTCATTTGAAGCTTGAACAATCATTGAACTTACTATCAGCACCATTGTCAGCGTCAGTGTGGACCTGTGGGCTGGGAATTGCAGCTGCGATGGACAGAGTTGGGAAGATCGCAAGCGCGAGGACAGCGAGGTATCTAGTGGTAACCATCTTGAAGAGAGGGAGATGGGTGAGACTGGTGAATGGAGCGGGATGTAGAAAGAGAGAAAGACCGAGTTGAGTTGATGGCTGGCTGGAAGGTATTGATCGGTGGGATTGGCATAGCTTTATATACACATTTTGCGATATAGCACACTGAAACATTCAGACTAGGTGGAGCTTTGAAAAATAGTTCGATCTACACTTGGATGTGTCTCTCACTAAATTGGCCTTCCACTCTAAGACTAACAGCCGAAAAGGATCATGTAGCTCTTGGACACTTGACTCGAAGATTGCGGACGATGAACTGGAACAGGAAGTTGTGATAGAGACAGGTACAGTGAGCGCATATTTCTTATCTTTTCGTGTCTTGGCGAGTGTCGTGTGTTTGTTTCGTTGTTACAGTTGACTTCCTCATTGAAGAGATCTTCCTATCCAGGCTAGCTGCTTATCCAATAGAGCTAGAAGTGACCTATACACGAGACACCTTGATGGGCAGTCAGGTGTCTGATGATATCTATTGACCAAAAGCTTACGTCTCACATTGTATTGGTGGACTTCATCGCTCATAACATGTGAAGTAGTCCTAGTGCTCCGTCACTGTGTAAAACTGTTCCAGCGAGAGGTTCTCGTATTTTCGAGTCCCCATCTTCTTTTCGTTTATTTTGCGATCTACAGAGGTACATACTACCTTCTAATCAAGTACATCTGACGATCTACTTCAAGTGCATGGTGTCGAGTTGTTTGCAAGCTCAGGGGTTCAAGCACCTGCTAGATCTGTTGACATCGGCTAGGGGGTACCGAGTCTTGGCGAAGTCTTACTTTAACATTGGTGCACTTGAAACACCGAGTCCGAGCAGGCGCCATAATTGCGAGGCTGAATGTGCTATAAGTGCGAGCAAGTTCGGGACGTACTCTGGATCCTTGGAGTGTGATGTTAGCTAGTTGCGCTTCACTATTGCCCTGGAGGGGTAGCGGAGGTCCCCGATGAGCGAGTCGGAAAATAAAATCTGGCCAATCTCCAATGATAACGAACGGAATAACAACATATCGAGACAAGCATTCTCTGTACGCGCCGGCATTGGTCTTGGCTTTGACTGCCGAACTCCACCAAATGCATTTCGTGCATCGTGGAGGACGGAGGAATACCCGCATTCAGTCCGGGATTCTATGGAACAGGAAGGAGGGGTTCACTATTTTTTTGACTTCCTTATCTGATGTTGTGATTGGGAAGTCTCAAGGAGAATATGCACGGGTGGCTGGGTTTAAAGTTTGCAGATCCCCCAAGTTTACATCGCGACATCACGGGCTTGTTTCTAGTTACGTTCTAGGTGGATTGTTAATACCTTCCTCTTATGCTCGTTGCTGCATGCTGTCGCCGATTGCTATTCTGATACCTTCCTGTCGCATCTACGACCTTCCCAAGACTGACCTGTGCTACCGCCTTGGCCTTCTCGATCACATTTCTTTGCATCAGTCGGAGTCTATGGAGCTAGTTCATCGATGCGTGCACGTGAAAAACTCCTCTGAATTTATCTTTCAGCCAAATCCATCTCTCCTAAATTCATTGCGTGCCTTTAGTATACGAAATCCATACTTGCATACCAAAGGGTCGAACGATGATCGACCATGGGACGATACCTAGGACGCTGGAACCAGTTGACTCGTGGAATGATGGAGTACTGCGCACTGGAAGCATTCTTGGGGAAACAGTCATATCCTCCCAATCATCTCGAAATCCGACTTATATGATCATACACTCAGTCCTTCCCTTCTTTGCCTTTTCTAAGTCAATAGCTCTTCTTCGATCTCTTGCAGCTATGTATCGTTCTTTAGCTTCTTTGGCTTGCACATAAGCCAGTCTTTTTGCTCTTTCAGGAGCCTTTCGATCTAATGAAACCGAGCTTGGATCATCAACTGGGGATCTGGAAGCTGAAAATGAATCGTCTTCTGTGTATTTTGAGCTTCGTTTCTTGGAAACGTTGAATCCATTATGTTCTGGGAGATGGCTTGGATTTTCATGGCGTGAGTCTGAATTGACAGGTGGGGGTTTTTGGGGAGTATCAGACGCAGTCCTTTATATAACTGAGCCTTTACTCTCCAGTCCAGACATAAATATCTTGGTGGATGGATTCATGTACTTGCAGGGAAGCAAAACCTTTGTCTGTTGTGACAGATGTAAAGTGGAAGCCTGAAGGGCCGCCGGGTGGGGAGATAAGGCAACCCAGCCACTTTGTCGTACCCAAAAAATTGAATCGTTGTCACCTGGAATAGACAGTGGATCTAAAGAGAAAGGAAAGACTCAAAGAGTAAGAGTTTTGTGTGACGCTCCGAGACGGACTAAAAAGTAGAAGTAACCATGATTTGATACCCTGCTCTCTGTGACGCCACAATCACCACCCAAAGCGCCCTATTAGTCCTCACTTCTTCATCTTCTCTGACTTTTGTCTCTCCTCTGTGGCTTTTTTTCTTAGCTTTTCTTGCTCCTTCCGCTCCTTGCGCTGCTTCTCTGCCTCTTCTTTCTGCTTTTCAAGTTGCAGTCTGGCGTGTATATCTTTCTTGCGGGCCTCAGCTTTGGCCGCTACTTCGGAGGATGTAGGGTCCGATATTGTAGTATTTCCTGGCCTTGTCTTTACTCCTAGGCCATCGTAAGAATGAATTTGAGAAATAATAACCAACGCACGTACTGAGAGGCACCACGAGTCGAGTGGTCTGGATTGTCCATAGCGAGAAGCAGTAATCCCGCAAATCTTTCTCAGGGTCTAGACCTGGGATGATGACTTCGAGGCTCACGCAAAGTTGGTGGTAGCAGCCGGTATGGAGTGGACAGACAGCGATTTGAGTCGAGGTTGATGGTTCTTTTTTGTAGCACGCGTTCTTGCGATCAAGTCAAATGAGAACTCTAGGGTTGCTTAAACATGTTTCCAAAGTATTACGAGACATTGCTCTCTATAATCACTGAAGTTCATGGGAAAACACGATCCAGGATCATTCACTTTTTTTTAATGAATGAGAGGTTCCACTTGTTGGTCGAAGCCAAAGCTTTGTGAATAATCAACGTTCTCCATGTAGCAAGCCTTCATGTACTGATAAAGTACCGTTCGTAACCTCTGTCCTGGAGTGATCACTGGACCCTACACACTGACCCCTCGTAACACAATTCATAGAACAACACAACTACCTTTTTCCCTTGGTTTACCCTCCCCTGAATAATTCTCCTGACGCTTGTTGCCGCTCCTCTCCCTTTCCTTCTTTTCCTTCCTGGCCTTTCTCTTTTCAGCATCACTGACCTTCGTCTTCGGCTGTAAAGTGTTTTCGGGCTCACGTCTCTCAGCATTACTAGTAATAATGTACGTCAGTGTTTACGGCACATCAACGCATGAACTAGGATTTATCTCTGAAGTAGTTTGCGGTGGTCCAACTTACGCACGAATCCTCTCATGCCAGCGTGATGTATCGCCCATGGTAAACAGTATCCGATCTATCTCTCTGATATTGATGAGTTGAAGCTTTTATTTTCTCTTCTGTTCTGTAGCATCTCGGAGAAGGTAATGAGACTTATGCGAGAAGCGAGAGCTGATTTCTGCTTCTTTAACTTTGGAAAGTTCTTTGAGCTTAGTGAGCTTTTCGTAGACTGTATATAGAGAGTGGAACTGAAAAGCTCTATTTATACGCTGCAAATACGTAGTCTGTGAATGGAAACTGCTTGCCAAGACTCAACGAGCCTTTGATGACTGATCCGCCATAAATCGACGTTGAAAGAATGGCAGAATGCTCGGTTTAAATACCATGGAGAACAATGGATCTATGCATCCAAGGATAGTACCTGGTATGTATGGAGTCATTTCAGCAGAAAGATGATGATTTACTTCCGCATCTGGTTGCTGATGATGATTATACTGTTTGGTAGCCGAACGCCAACAAATCAACAAATGGACTTTTCGCAACTGAGCCCGCTCTTCAACAGATTGCCAAGTGAATGATGCTCATACAATACGGTGTTCTTGCTTCCATGCCATGCTTGGTCCTTCCCAAAATATAAAACTCGTGCCTTCCTTTGGCCTTGATTTCAGACCATGTTGCCGAGTTTATGTTTGCCCCTTCCCAAATAAGCATCCGCGCCTGCCAGCCGCATCAATTCGTCGCTTCGCCGCGCATTTAATTTCACGCCTCATTTACCCTCATATCCCTCATTCTTCTCTTCATCCTCTCTCCATCCTCCATCCTCACCACCACCACCAACCGCCACTATCCTCCTCGCCCTCGTCTCAACCATCCGGACTCTTCACACCAGGCAGCATCGCCTTCCTCCTTCTGTTCCGACCATGCCTCTATACACCATGCTGATGTCACAATTACAGTTATCGCTGGCTGTTGGGCTTTTTCATTCTTACTCAGCTTGCAACACTGCTCATACATGTGGATTAAGTGAACTTGCTGGACAAATGTAGAAGTGCTAGGGCACTTTTGTTGAATCATACACCCAGCAAGGAGCTCTCTTTAATGATTCAAAGTACATCCTGTTCCGATGGCTGAAGGCTTCTGTCGACCTTCTAAGCTTATGTTGTTTGTTTTGATGCCCGTTCAGCATGTTTTGCTTTGCTCCATTATCTTGCTTTCTTTGTGCTGTGCTAGGTCCTTCTCTGTCAGTAGCACTCACTGCTGTTACCCAGGTCTTCCAAGACCTTGTATCCAGGGCCCTTGATGCTTCGCAGAAACCATGCTGCCAGTGACACGAGCGGGGATGGAAGAGTATTCAAGCCATATCAATCCTCCTTGATAGGAAGATTTCCTCATCTTGAAGGTCCAGGTCAACGCTAGAGTTCTATTTTGTCTACCTCTATGTCGTACAGCCATGCATCGTATAATTTACTCTTGCGTATTATCTGCCACCGTTGTTTCCTCCCTTCCCGCCACCACTCTTCCCTTTCACCTTCCCACCCTTGGCAGCTGCAGCGGCTCCACCAGCCATCATCACTCTTACTTTCCCGACGAATACAGTGTTGGTGACCTCCTCCACTTTCCAACCCTTCAACAGCTCCACTTCTCTTGGCCACATCCGTTCAGGATCCGAGCTTGTCTCATCCAATTTCCCCTTCACAGTCATGTCTCCGACCCAGCGGGTCATGATCTCTCGGATGGCCTTTCCCTTCTTCTGGGTGCCAGGTTGCAACTTGACCTTGTACTTATAGTTGCCCATTGCCGCCCAGGGTGCGCAAACAGGAATGGCCTCAAGGATCTCGTCACCTCGGAGAGGCATGCCCACCAGTGCATCAAGACTCGTCATCTTTTCCTCTTCAGCATCTTCAGCATCAATTCCATCCTCGAGCATAGCCTTTCTTGCAGCTTCATGCTCTGCCATCTCCTTCTGCGTCCGCTGGTGCTGCGCTTTTCTTCTCTCTTTCTGGAATGCCAGTTCTGCTTCTCGCTTTGCCTTGGCTTCTGCCTCAGCAGCAGCTTTCTCGACGCCAGCTGAAGCACCAATGAGTTTCTGGGCGAAAATCCGGTCTTCTTCGTCTTGGTCCTTGTATTTGTTGGCTATTTTCTTGGCCTTTCCTCGCTTGCCACGTTTTGGTGGGGCAGGTCCTTTAGATACGATAGTGTTGCTGGGAGTCTGAGTTCCCGTTGCTGGTGTAGGCGCAGAGGTCTCGTCGTCGGAGTCCTCTTCAGAGTCCTCTTCTGGCTCTGGCTCTGGCTTCTTATTTTCGAGCTTAAGTTCTGCAATTTCAGCAACCACTTCATCGTCACCGTCGGAGATGACCGGCTCTGCACGCGGTTGCGTTTGCAACGGATTTGAAATTTCACGGTCTTCCTCTGCATCAGAATCTTGAAAGTCATCAGGTATACTGCCCTCATCATCGTCTAGCTCAGGAATAGACTCAGTGACTGTTGATTCCGCGTGGTCCGAGGCAGTGGGCGTGACATCCTGTACTCTGTGCTTATTATGCCTTGCTTTGCTGCCTTCGCTGATCTGGAACAACACGCCGAAACCGAGTAGCAACGCTGCTGGTGGCAAGAAGTTCTTCTTGCCACTGATCATGAAATTACCCACTGGCAGGAACTCGCCTGTTGGTGTTGATTTCGAAACCTGGTTGGCATTGACCCACCATGCTGACATGCCAGCTTTCGAGTCCCAAGCAGATGAGCACGAGATTGATAATGTTCCTGCCTGCGACAAGGTTGAAGGTGGAATCGGAGCATCAGGTGTCTTCGGATTGTTGCGAATCACAACTGATGCGGCACCCTGAACCTCAGCGTGAACGTAAACATCGCCTTTCTTGAGGTACTTCCTGTACAGAATCTCGTTCTGTTGAGCATCCTTACCGGCAAGCACCAGGTATCCATCAGAGGAAAGAAACCAAGTGAACTTCTCGAACCACATCTGCCTCCGAACAGGCCGTAAAACTGCCTTTTCTTGCTTTAGTCCCGTCTTCAAATCACGGGCAATCTTGGCTTCCTGGCTCTTCAATGCCTTAGTGGATGATTGCAACGTCTTCTGCTCCTTCTCTGCCGCTGATCGTTTTTGGTCGTAATATTCTCTTGCATTTGCCCAGGGAGAAAGCGCAAGGTTGATATCAATAGTCAATCGCTTATCCGCAGCTTTCTGCTTGGACTCCTTCTTCGGTGCTTCATCTTCGCTGTCGGACACGTCACTTCCCGTCTCATAGGCCGACTCGTCATCCTCAGCGAACTCCTCTTCATCCAGTAATAGGGTGATAGTGTTTTCCTGGAGCTTCAAAGGGAGTTTAATGATTGACGCAACTGGATTGTTTCTCTTCTGCTCAATCTCGACGAGCTTTCCAATCTCGACCCAGTCCATTCCTTGCGCAATAAGGCCATTCACTGCGTCCATAGCCTCCTGTACTCTCTCGGGATTAGCCTGAAGAGCGCCTGCTTTGCGAATGTTCAATTCTTGGACCTCTTGCAAACCGCCCAGACGCTTGGCCTGATCTTGTCTCGCAGCTTCAATCTTCCGTTTTGCATTTTGCTCTCGCTCCTGAAGTCGAGACTCCAGCTTTTGTCCCTCGATTGAAGAGAAGAACTCGTCCACAGTTCTATTGAATCCCTCGAATTCCAGAAACACTGTCGCCGGATCGTTTTCAAATTGCCGAGGCCGGAAAGGATGAAAGTCTTCGTAAATTAGGAACTTTCTTGCAACATCCGAAGGGGCCGCATCTTCATATCCTTCCTTTTTCTTCGCAATGATGTATCCTTTGGCGGTGTCTGAACTTGTGATCTCCTCAACGACTCTTTGCGCTTCTTGTAAAGATCGCATTAGGTGATCTAATCGTTCTTGACTTTGTAATACATCTGCCGGCTTCAGAGACGAATCGAACTCTGTCACACGCATAGCATGGTCAACCAGCATTGGCGGAAACTCTGTAATCGACACAGCCAACGCCCTCCTCAGCGCGTCCGACCCCTTCTTCTTCTTCGACTTCTTCCCGGCAACCAGATCATCATCCCCTCTATCCACTGACTTCTGTAGCGCATCCCGTAATCGCTCTTCCGTCAATGGCGGCACACCTCCAAAGTTCTGGCGATTATCCAGCGAGTATTTCAACCCCACTCTCAATTCCTCCTGCCCCTCTCCTTCCGGCACTGGCCTCAGCAGCGCCAGAATCCCCATCTCAGCATCCGTGAGTATAACATTGCCGCCCGCATAAAACTCCAAATATAATCTGTACTGTCCCTCACTAAATTGGAACTCAATTATACGATCCGTGCCTACTGGCGCAACTCTCGTAACCCTCCTTGTCTTCAAGTATTTCCGTAATCGGGAGACGAAGACGGAGGGCGCGGCGGCTGTAGCGCGGGAGAACTGCGTGAGGTGACAGCGAAAGCCGGAGTCGAGGAGGACTTGGTGTTTTGATGTAGGTGAGGCGAATTTCAGGAGGAAGATCTTGGAGGAGAGGTCGTAGATTTGGGAGAGGCGGAGGGTGAGGAGGGAGGTGGAGAGTTCGTGGGATATTACCTGGATGCAATGTCAGTTGGCTCTCTCATAGATCGCAGATGTTAGGGTGAGAGGATGGAGAAGAGCTTACCTTGACATCGAGAGAGGAGAAGCGTTGCTTCATTTTGGACGGGTTGTGTGGTTTGGAGGAGTTTCTGGAAGGGAACAAGGTGTTGATGAGAAAGCAAGCTGGCGGGGTTTGGAGGTTTGGGTTTGGATGGCGGGGCAATTTTTCGATGATGACAGTCATGCCGGCTGGCGGACTGCTGGTCTGCTAGGCAGGGGTCAAGCGAGATTTGGCATTATCAGCTTGTTGGAAGTCAACACTCCCCTTTTTAAGGTGTTGACGTCGGCGTTTGAACAAGTTTGAACTTTCGGGGCTCTACTCAGCGATAAACAGCTCTATCCTCTTCAAGAAAGTTTCCCTCGATCAAGCTCTGAATATCGTAACTAGCTAATTTCAGCTCTATCCACGCGGACAAACTACGCAAGCCACTTCAGCAAACCCATAACTTGCACGCGAAGACACCTACCACTCAGCTTGCATGATTTGTGACTGCAGCTCCTGCGGCTAAGGTCTCGAAGCCTTCGAAACAGGCAATCTACTTTTAGACTTTTCTTTCAACGCCAAAATACGACACAATTCCTCTCATTCGTTGGTTTCGACGGCAGAGGTTGAAAGTGGCTGTCAACCGATGGCGGGGTACATCCTCATTACTGTATCGACCCGTGTGGAATTGCGTTCTAGATGTTTAATTCCGCTCACGTACATTTCAGCTGGAAGGCTCCAAGGTGACCTGAAAATGCCAAGTTTTGTTGGTTATGCCCTCATGTTGACATGCTTTACCCCGCATCCACTCTAACTTTGTGGCTGTCGTAAGCTTTTGTCCCTTTGGTAAGGCTGAAAGTGGCTCTATCTAAAGCTGTATCTCGGACATAATTCTCCTGATGTTCATACAGAGGCTTAAGATATTGTCAGCTCTGAATACCTGGCGCAAGCTGACATGGCTTGCCCTGTATCGAATCGAAAGATGGATATCTGATGGCTTGCGTGACTTGCCGTATACCACCCTTCACCATCTCAGTCTATTGACCAAATGCGCGTTCGAAAACATCTCTATAAAGGGTCATATCTACCATCTGAGTCCCTGCAGGCTAGCAATTCATACCTCATCTTTTCCAGTCAGAACAAGACAACTGATTCATTCTCACTCTCGTTCCCAAAGTTGAATCCCGCATTCGCTCGAATACAATAGCCAGTCTTACCAACTTTAATCCCAAAGCTGGCTCTACACCCTCCAAGTCCCTTTTCTTCAATGTCACCATAGTCCCACCCAATACATCGCTCGCATATATTTCCACACAATGGGCTGCAGATCCTTCGACTGGGGAGTATGCATCACTCAACATCCTCAATATAGTGTTCCACATCTGAACGAGAAGGTTTAATTAATTCCCGTAATCGCTAGGCTCGTCGAAGGTACAGCAGGCGATTACTTCAAGTAATCTCAACTAATCTATTAGAACCTCGTCACCATCCTCAAGGAACTTGGCGCTGAGTTCAAGAATATCGTTCATCGAACCGTCTCATTCCTGTATGTTGGTGTATTCACCTTCCTCTTACCACCCCCTACCGTCCCCTAAATTCTTTAATCTCATCAACCCTCCCTCAGATTACGATATGACATAGAAGAACCCCTTGTCTGACATAACCTGAACCTAGGGAATTCAGTGACGATATTAGCAAAGCAGTCATCGAAGGCATGATGTCGGCTCTCTGATGAGTGGAAGGCTGATGCTTTTGCTCCTTGCCTTAATTTCAACGGCCCAACTATGTTTCATCGTCCTGGAATGGTGTATACAGTTGATCTTGTGGTTACTGTGCCGAACAAGAAGTAAGAAGCGCCCTAGCCCGCGGACTGAATTACGGGCGGTGAGGCCGTTAGCTTGAACCGAAAGTCATGGTTTAGTAATCACTGCAAACAATTTCATCAAGTCAATAAAGGAGAACCCCAGGTGCCCCTAACAATGAGATTCTGCCTTTGGTATATGATGTGACTCTCCATGTCTGAAGAGTTGCTTTCTGTTCTCTAAGACAATGACCGAATCACTTCTTGTTATGACAAGCGATCAGAAGATGAGATTGATTCCATTAAGACGGTATCAGTTCCACAACCCGCAACAACAGCCCATCATGTAGCCATATCGGAGCAAACATCTCGAGCAAGCCTTGTCACACTCCTGAATAAAACTCTTAATCATACCGTTCTTCCAGACTCAATAAGGTCCGGGAACCCGACCTTCAAAAGTCCCCAACCACAATCCCAATGCTACAGCTCCTAGCCCATCATACGCCGCCACAACCAACAGATTCCTCTTCTCATCAGCACTCAAATTCCCATCTCTTCCCTCCAAGACCAATCTCGCAGCAGCCATACAAGCGAGGATGATGCGAACGGGCACTGTGGCATACAAGAATTGGTTCTGCGCGATTGGCATGTAGGATGTTGAGAGGTAAGCGAGACTGAGTCCGAAGGTTGCAATGCCGAGCATTGGATTGGCGGGCACTGGCTTTGAACTTGATGAGATGCCTTTGGTAGAGGAAGGAAGGCGGAAGGTCTGGTAGAGACCGAGAAAGGCGAGACCGAAGGCGTGGAGGGTGATCGGCCAGGGCAGGTTGATGATTGGGAGGAAAGACATTGCAGTGACGGAAATGTGATTCTGGTGTTTTTCTATGAATCAATATGGAAGCAGAGGAGAGGAATGTCAGGCTCAGCTGAGGAGCTTAGAGATTATATAGAGCACGGACTAGGACCAACTTCAGCCCGCATTATGTGCCATCCCGTCTTGCGTTCCCAAAGTCACGCGGCTTGGGACGTTAGCAAGGATTGGGCGATCCGGGTGATTGTCTTATTACGACTCCTAACACGTTGTATCTCCATTTCAAATTTCGGCAATTGTCAAAGACATGGCTCCATGTCTTCAGTCCGAACGGTGAAAGGAGCAGGGCTGGATGAGAGGCCTCAAGATGTTTTATCACGTGTTGAAAGGCAAAGCATTTTTGGGCTTCTCAGCATTTCGCATTCCGACTTCCCCTCCTCACCAACATCGCCGAGCACTCAACTGTCAGAACAGCGTCGAGGCAGAATAGCGAAACAGTCGCCAATTTTCGATCGTGGGAAAGATCGATGGTACTGGGAGAGCTCGACAGGACAAGCTGCAAGACCACTGAGGAATACGCCTTTCCAATCCTCACTACGCACCAGCACCACCAGAACAAGACAGCAAACATGGAGGTTTCTGTGCTTTCGTCTAGCCCTTCTGAACCACAGTCTCGGACGTTTCCTCAATTCAAAGACTTCCCATTGGAGATACGCCAATTGATCTGGGAGGCAGCGCTTCCTGGACCCCGCATTATCACGTTTGAGTTGGATATCCCTCACGATGGCAGATGTTATGGGGTTCGGTCAGACGTTGACATTAGTAGCTCGTCCAATGACGACTTCTTCGATTTCGACGTCGACTTACGCTATCGCCGGATCTACCCAATGACTCCGCTATTCAAAAGAGCGAAGATCACCGGGCCAGTCCGTAACCATGTTCCGAAATTTCATGCTAAGATCCCAATTATAACGGCTGTATGTCGTGAATCTCGAGCTGTCGCTGAGTGGTGCTATACCTTGGCGTTTGGGTCGCCAATCTCCCCACCTTGTGTCTGGTTCTCCTTCGAAAGAGATACTCTCCACATGACCGAGCGCATTATATCAGGATTTGAAAGAGATGATTACTCCGTGACTGATCTTGGTCCCGACCTCGCCATGGTGAAGCACATCTCCATTGCCGAGTCGTACTTAGACGATATCAATTTGACTGAAGATGGCCCGAGAAGGCACCTGGTCCCACACACCTGGTGCAGCAGAACGATCTCGTGGTTCAGCAGCCTAGAATCAGTCACCTACACGATCAACCCGAATTACCACTCTTTCAAGGGTGGCTTGATCTTTAACGAGGTTCAGAATATTGCGACGGCATTTGATCAATTGGAGGAAATCGAGGACGATTTGTGGCCTTACCCATTCGCGCGGCCCGGCAGAGAGGTGAAAGCCACAAATCCGCTGCCTGACGGGTGGGAAAGAGTTATTCTGGAGGCATTGAAGAGCGAATTTGCAGACCGGGCTCGTTTAAGCAACTCCAGTGGGGAAGTTGTGCCAAAGGTGGACGGTCTGAAAATCAACAGAATGGCACTCAGCACGGCTCAGGATCCCGATATGTCA
Organism: Cadophora malorum; assembly: GCA_017365405.1. NCBI lineage: Eukaryota > Fungi > Ascomycota > Leotiomycetes > Helotiales > Ploettnerulaceae > Cadophora > Cadophora malorum. The sequence goes on from JAFJYH010000053.1 coordinate 104,072, forward strand.
CGAAAAGTCGAAGCTATCGTGAAGGAACTGGAAAGGTTTTATGACAATCAGGAAGCTTGATCTTGCCGGATCCAGACGCGATGCGAAACATTGATGATCTCCTCGGTCTCGACTATGCTCGTGGCTACATGAGAACGACGTGGATGGATCGCGATCACTAGCAAATCTTGAAGTGCATAATCTACATAAGTTCGGGTGAACTGAAGTCCAATGCGCATCTGGTCGTCGTGGACAGATAATCTGATGGGCAGATGAACTTTTCTATCGAAACCCAATTGATCGTCGAGCGTGGGAAAGCATACTTTATCGGAAAATCTTCTGCTAGTAAATCGACAAATTCAGAATTGGTGAGACTGGGGCCGTTGAAGATGGCCATGCAGCATTGCAATGCCGAGCCGACGCGCAAGGATTTACGTGAGTTGCTTACACCCAAGACTTCCTCTGATACTCCTGCCATCAAAGAAACAGGCTACGGGTCGTGCCCTGGAATAGCTGCGAATTGATTGCTGGCGAATGAATGCTGACAGCTCCCACTCTCTCGGTGCTCGCGTTGCGCTACGGGCGTAGGAGTGACCAGTGGCGGGATCTCGGCAAGCCTGTAGAGACGGCAGAGATAGGCCTGTAACACAACACCCGACTAGCATTACTGCACACTGTCGTGTGGCCCGCTGTCATTGTGCCTCATGCCGAACCGCGAGAGAATGCTCATGAACCAGCAAGTAGAGATGAGTCGCTTCCAGCAGCGATGCCGGCGTCAGCAGCTGGATGATTCCAATATTCATAGATCAAATTTTCTTCCACAACCAGGGAGGACCAAGTCCCTTATATTATCGCTTACCACTGCCGCAATGTTTCCCGTTCTGATCCCACCCCCACCTCGTGGTGTCCATATTTGCCATGCCTCAAGGACGTCCGAGACGACCAGGTACAGAAGCCGAGCGGGCTGAAGCACGAAGGCAACAAGTTAGAGAAAATGTACGGGCATTCCGTCAAAGGAACAAGCAGCGAGCTCTTTCAGACAACACGGTAAACAGCTTAACCAAAAACCAAAACACCACAACAAACTTATCCAATACATCCAATTCAACCAAGCGGCCCTCCGAGGCCAAATCCGAACCTCCGACACCGTCCAAATCCTTTGAGACTCCGCCGCCTCCACATCAAGTCTCAGTGACTCGCTTTCCTATAGGGCGAGGTGTCAAATGGTCACTAAGCCTACCCTTTAGAATTGATTTGGGACCTGCTTACTCTGGGGCTTTCATTGCTGCTTTCAACTACCGAAACCAACCACAGCCAATCCCAGACGTTCTAGAGGTCCCTCTAAATCCAGGAGCAGAGTCAACAATCTCCATACGCTTTCCAACGCCTCTATTGAGGACCTCGGGATCCTCGACTACTTCAACACCTGATGTTCTTAGGGTAGAGATATGCTACAATTCATGGACAACGGCGGTGTCTATTGAAGCTATGTCATCTGGTGGGCAAATGCTCAAGGAGGCCCTGCTTGCTGCAGCTTTGAGCCTCATCAGCCTCGAAACGAATGACAGAAGGATATCTGCGCAGGCCTTACAGATCCAAACCATCGCATTGCGAAGGCTTCGGGAAGGCTTCGACCAATATGTCGACGATAAGGACCCAGACAAGGCCACAATGCTGTCTGCTACGGCTCTGGCTTGCTCTATGTCCGATCTACTCGTCCACAAATCTTGGCCCGGTTTTTCGCTTCATTTGAAAGGTGTGGGAGCCTTGATCGAACATGCTGGTCCGGTAGCTCTCCATACTTCTCCAGCCCAAGAGAACTTTCTCGGGTACCGCACCGCTCAGATTTCATTCAGTTTTCTTGAGCGAAGATCGTCTTTCCTGTCCCGACCAGAGTGGATCGACTTCGATTGGAGAGAGGATCACCCAAATTTCAGTCACCCCATTCACAGCCTCCTCGATATCGCATACCAGATTCCTGCACAAATGGAGGTCTTCGACAAATGTGCCAATCGATCACCGAATGCTCTCAGACGCCACCTCAGAAGGCTGAACGGGCTGGTCTCCGATTTGAATGAATGGAAGGCAGATCTTTTCGATGATTATTCTTCAGAGATATATAGCACCGAAGCGGCGAATTGGCATGGGCTCCATACCGATGTGATCAAGTTCTCCAACATCATCGTCGCCACAAGCTTCACACTTTACACCGGCGTTCGAGTCGCTCTCTTCTCCCTAGTTCGACAAGTCGCAGCAGTACTCAAGGAGGACGATGAGTCTGCGATACCGGTCTTGAACTTCGCTATCCAGGAAAGCTACAAATGGTCTCGAATAGCTTGTCAGTGCTTGGAATATTTCTTTGCTCGCGATCAGAACGTCGTTGGCAGAGTGTTATGTCTCTTCCCATTTGACGCTGCGTGGCTGACTTTCACGGAGCTGAGCACGGCTTACAAGATGAATATGGCTTCCGAATTACAATGGTGCACAGCAACGGCGGAGAAAATCAAGGCAACTGGGTTACCGGTTTTCAGAAAACGGGGCTGAACGTGACGGCCGATGTTCAGTCGCGTTTGGTCGCACAAAAATACAGCAAGTGGTTCAATTTCTTTTTCGTTTATTTAAACCGAAGAATCTCTGGTTCAGGTCTCATTTTGGATTTCTTGTTTGCTTCTTTCCTTGTTCATTTCTGCATATACCTAGTAGCAGACCTCTCTTATTGTCCCCCATTCTCTCTTTTCAAAAGGCATATTGCGGGTTTGTAAATTTGCCAGCCATGTCTTGCTGCTTTCATCGTCGGCATCTGATGACTTGCTATGCTTTGCTTGCTTGCTACTGTATCGCGATATACCCATATATAATACAACTCAAAACCTATTGCATTCCAGCTTATGCTATCTAATTTGAATGGAAGTGTTTAAGTGAGACTGAACAGCTCTAATTTGCACCAAAGAATCGTCGCATCGTGCTTGAGGTCCCATAGCTACAATCTAATCAGTGCTCCGTTCCACTCCAGTGAGTGGCGAAGCTGCAGTAGGTGCAAGAACCTCAGAAAGTCGGACTTCGGCTAAAAACAACGCACCGCGGGCTACTTGGCTCACGCAAAGCCTCATTAGATGCATCATGATTCCATGATCGGCATGCCTTACTCACACTGCAGCAGCGACATCGCAGGCCTCAAAAAACACCGTATTCTAGAATTGTCCCAAGAACTTTTCAGTGCATGATTCCATTCGTGGTAGCTTCTGTTCCTGTCAGATTCGAATCATAACGTCATTCTGTACCTACGTACATATCCCACGTCCTGATCCGTCCTATGATAGGCCACTTCGGTCCACAAGGCTGAAGTCCGTACAGCATGCATCGCTAAAGCCGTGACTCCAAGGATCTTACGGACGAAGCCGCTCTTTCAACCGAGCGCGAGGCTTGCCAGATCATGATTAGTGATCTTCGAGCTCGGCATCTAGGAACCGAGTGTATGGCGAGCGCCAATGAGATGCGTGGATGGAATCAGGATGCGGGCCAGCATTGGGTGAGATGGTGCTGAGCTGTAATGCACGTCAGCCGATTGCCGAGAATTTTGCGGGCTTTGGGTACGTTGTTCGGCAGCGAGAAAGGTGTTGGTGGGCGCGGGAGATCGGGAAGATCAGGATGGTTTGTAACTTCGCTGAAGATGAGGATGGTCATGTCAGTTTGCTGTAGGAGGGATGAGTTCTTCGAAATACTGTTGTTTCCGCATCGATGGCGATCTCATTTTGGGTTGCTTTCACTGTATTAATCAATTGACTCTCTGCAGCTGGACCGAATTGCTTCGCTATTTTACCTTTTTATAAAGCAAAAGTAAACAACATTAGATACCAAGTCCTCGCCTACTCAGACTCGACGTTTACAATGATATCTTTCTCTGGAAAATCTTGCGAGTTTGGCTGATCCGCTACTGTGAATTTCTGTCCATCATCCTGGCATACAACTGTGTAGTATCGAGTTTGTCAAATTGGTGTAGGCTGGCAAAACCCTCCGTCCGCACGGTCATTACAGCCTGAACGGCACGGCGAGTAGATGCTCCATATCTTGAAGCTCGGGCCCTTTCATGGTGATTTTATGTTTTTCTTATCAGCTTGGCCAGCTCTCATTTCCATGGCATTAATTCATATAACCTGGCCCGCAATTTCAGAGGTCTCGGTACAGATTGGCGAAGCGATACGACCAAAAAGCCTTGCCTTGAGCCACCACGACAGCTGTTCCTTTAATCAAGGGAGCATGGCCTTAGAGCAGAGTCGTCTTATGATGTGATGTTGTAAAGAGCTGGGCAGAGAATAAGATGACGCTCGGAAATTATATACAAAGACCGAATGAAAAGACCGCATATGTAGCAAGGTTTAGTTTCGGAATCCTAAATCGCGGGTCCGTCATAACATATTTTGGCTCGGAAGTAGTCTCACTTCGTATACGAGGCAGTGAATCCTCCAGGAAGTGTTGTTACCCCTGATGCCTCGTTAGCGAGCCCCAGCTTGTTCGAATCAAGGTAGACTTACATCCATCAATATCCTCATTCACGACTCTGTTTACTGCGCATTTGTTCATGGCAGCGTTATTTTGGGACTTCAGTGTGGCGCAGTTCTGATAACATGGAGAATCAAGAGCTCGCTGGAGAGCATCACCCTCCCATCCGAAAATGTAATCACCGTGGTTCCCGTAGCCGGTACTATTCGGATTGTGTCAGTTCATTACAAAAAAGGGATGAAATATTATTCGAGGTGGCGTCTTACCCATCACCGAAGCTCCACTAAAGTTTCAATTAGTGCCTGCTTCTTGGATGTATTGAATAGGCTACGACTTACGACAAAAGGTTGAGAACCATCAATCGGCCAGATAGACTTATCGTTGAACTTCTTTGTGTCCCATATGACTTCATAGAAGAGTTGCGACATCCTTACAGGGTGAGATGCTGGGCATGGTCCACCAGTCTCGAATGAGCCGCTCTCCGGGTATGCCATGTGAGACATGTGATCAGGACTATCGAGGTTGACGCCGTCCCAGCAGCTATTGATATTGTGAGCTTATGGTCACTGCAGATGGTTCGGATGTGGGAACTCACGTAGGAAAGCGGACTGCTGTCATAATTCCAGCTGGGCATGGCTTGGTGGGGAAAGTCAATGTTTGAGGATCGCGAGTGCTGAGTGTCTCTAAGCAAGTGAATGTCATCTGGCGGAACCTTTCAAGTTCTTCTTTCGTCTTGGCATTAACATCGCCAACGAACATGCGAAAACCCTGAAATTGTCAGGAAACTCTTTTTTCAATGAAAAGAAAGACTCACTGGTTGGAAAGCAGTGACCTTCGAAGTCTGTTGGAAGTTGTACAAGCCGTCTTGCATGTAGTATACCGTCATACCACCTTGCACACCTTCAAATCCAACGTTCTGGATCTGTGGTACGCGTTTGTAGGTTCCATTACGAGCTTTGAAATATCTACAGAGATTAGGATTTATCGTGACATCTGGCGCCGTTCAGAACGTACAGTGTGGCTGTCCAGTAGTTCGAAAAGTCCTCGCTGAACTGGCATGTTGTGCAGGTCGACTCTCCTGGAAGGTCTTTCGCTGGGTCCATGGACGCATTGAATGCATTCTGTGATCGTGAATCAGCATTTCTAAATTCATAAAGAATGTGGACGTAACCTACTCCTCCAACAATTTGATGTAAATGTGGTGCTGGAACTTGTCCTGGGGTGACTAAAGGATCGAGACGATCGATGACTAATTGTCCGCATGGGAAACGAAGAAGAGCATTGACTTGATATGGTGCAACGACCGCTAGGAAAGTGAGCTGTGGCCACAACATCATGAATGTTGTCTCGAGACAGTGACTGAAGTAAGTCTCTAGTTCTAGGAATAACAACCACAACAGGAGGCTTTCACAGATGGGTACGAGGTGGCATTCCAACAGATATCGAGCGAAAACAAGCCGTGCATTTGGGCTCCCCTGGACTTATCCGTGATATTCCATGGCAAAGTTGTATTAGCTTGGCTTGGACGTGTCCCGTCTATCTGCACGGATCTCTCGCTTCTGGGCACTCTGTTATTGACATGGCCCCACATCCCAGCATCATATGAATGGGACATTCATTTCCACCGGGCTTATTAAACAGTCAGTGATATTCAATTTTGTCCCAAAATGAATGCCGGAGCCAATAGACTGTGATGACATCGGAAGAATATGGCTTAGCTACTACCTCGCGTTTCAATGGGCTGGTTGTTGCTTGCTCAGGGCTCAGCCCCACCACCTGGTGCCACCAAGACAAGCGAGTCTGCCCGGCTTCCAATACAGATACAGCAGTCATAGTCTAGAAAGATAGCATTTGCATCATTGGCGCTCCTGAGATTGTCCTGGCATGGAATTAGCCATAGTTGTTGCATGGCTATATCATCATCGTGGGGACCCCGCTGTCCAACCTTCTGCCTTGCCTTCGTCTGATCAAATATGTTTTGATTAATTAGCCACCTGCCTAATCACATGGCTCAAAGCATAAATACGTATCCTCGGCCTGCGTTTGCCCGTTTTCATGTCTTATCCTATCGCGGATGATGCCGTTGCCCCCAAAATCGTTCTGCTTGGTCGGAAATGGAGGCTCCAAGACAGACACTTTAGCCAATTGAGACGACCAAGAGCCGCACCCAGCATCGATATTAAGTTGATATTGCTTCGAGATCTTCTATAAACCGAAGCTCGGCCCAAGCCGGTCCTACGGCTGTCTTCAGAGGTGCAATACCTTCGTTATTGTTGTTCCGACCTCCATCTGGCAGGTGGTAATTCAATGCTCGGCAACTTCCATCGAAGCCAGTTTGGCAAGGAACACTGGAGTCTTGGGCTGGTACATGAGTGGTTTGGAATTGTCCGGAATTTTTCTGCCAGCTTTTGAGTTCCATGCTAGACCAAATCGTCTCGGACATCGACCATAATTTTAATTTTGACATCTGTCGCCTGGTTGCAATTTATTTTTCCAACCGAGGACATTTTCATCCAGACAGTCAATGGGCAGCTCAAGACGCGCAATGTGGTCTTCCAATCTATAACCGGATGATCAGTTTCCCCGCAGGTTACATCTATTTTGGCAAGGTCAGTATCGCTTGGGAGGTCATAAGATTCACGGGTCGTCCGTTATGATATTCAGCACGTAGCAGCGCTCCTCCATCCCACACTTACTACACAATGCGGTTCTCGTTGCTTCTTGTTACCCCGTTCCTGCTAGCAACGTCTTTTGCAGCACCTCATGGCGAAAATCTGTCGGTGACTGCCCTCCTCCACAACGACAAGAAGGCTCTCTCGCCCATTCCATCTAGGACGATCGCACAACGAGCGTTCAGTCCAAATCGAGCTGGTGCTGTCCTGCTGAGAGCACCGGAAGGAGAGTCATTCACATCTGTGACTGGTACCTTCACTGTACCAACACCCGCAAGGGGACAAGGAGGAGGGACAAACACAAAGTACTCCGCTGGTATTTGGGTTGGAATTGCGGCGAACAAAGACCAAGATATCGTGCTTCAAGCAGGAGTCACGGCTGCTATCACGGGCTCGACAACCAGTTTTACAGCGTGGTATGCATGGTATCCCGGAAGCCCGATAGACTTTACCACGACTCAGTTCAGCGCTAGAACTGGCGACTCAATCAAGATTACGGTCTCCACTACATCTGTGACTGAAGGGATGGTGGTGATCGAAAATGTCACGGCAAATAGGAAGGTTACTAAGGTAGTCTCGGCGCCTGCATCATTAGCACCCGACGAGCTGACGGCTCAAAGTGCGGCATGGATGGTGGAAGGATATCAATTGGCAGGAGAAGTTGTTCCACTTGCCAGATTCGGGAGAGTACAGTTCACAAATTGTGCTGCTGCAACATCGGGTGGAAAATCTATGGGCGTGACTGGGGCAGGCTTGTATGAGGTCCAGACAATCTCGGGACAAGTTTATACGAAAACGACACTGCCAAGTTCGAGCTCGATTCTTATCACCTATTAGTGTATTTTACTGAGATCAACAGTAGTAATATAGATTGGGAGACAAATGTCATTGTTACTCTGCAGTAAGGGCTTCTTTACTCTTCGTGAACAGTCTTTTCGTCTTGCCTTATTGGCACGGAGGAAATTTTGAAGTTATCACGTATGGAGCTGAGCCAGTCAAACATGATTAGAAAGGCGTGAAGAGAAGTTGGTCCGACCTCAAGGACACTCTCCAGTGCACGTGGTGCCTTATTCACTACCTTGCATATAATCATGCAACTGTTTCCTTCTGGATCGCTCTAAAACTGTGGATGACTGGACAGAGGAAGCTCAAAAATTGATGAAATTTATTGATGACTAGAAGGCCTCCTAAGAACCAACATGACTGATTTGCTACCGCAACCAGTAGGTAGCTTCAGCAGCCAAACGTCTTTCCACCTCCACTCTCTAGGTCTCATTGTAATATATAATTTTTGTTATGAAAAGTCTCCTGCGAAGACGCTCCACTATGCCCGCGCTCCAAATAATCAGTCCAATCTAAAGCTACCTCGAGGTCCAAGATTGTCAGGAGACTGAGAGAAAAACGAGGGACCTGTTTGTCTACTACCGAGCCAATATTTGCTCACGGAAATCTCGAAGCGGTGTGCGCTGAGAACTGTCCGCGGACTCAGCATAATCTCGGAGTTTTATAGTCCGGCTCAAAGTCTCTTTAAGGGGCCGTCTCGGGTCGAACGCCTTCCCCTTGTATAGCCAGTTGCGGTAGAGTTGCTTGTCTCTGCATATGGTTGGATGTACTTATTGCCAGCAGAACGCGAGTCTTTCAAACCGCGACCATAATGCTCGACTTCGCCTCGTGCGTATGATCCCTCGAAACCCTCGAGTCTACCATCAACGAGAGGCGATCCAAATCCAGGTGCACAAGAGCCGTGATGGGAGATGGATCATGCAGGCTGAGAAAATGCAGTGCCCTCACGGCGACTCTTTTGACCCATGGCCGATGCTTGGGCTCTCATAGAGCTTAACTCCGATCGCTCGCTCTGTCTCGACTTTCGAGGGGCCAAACTGTTCGAAGGCATTCTTAATAGAGAGGGAGATGGCTCATACTGAATCGAAGCCGGGTGACCTTCTCGAAACTCAAAACGAAATCTTGGTCCATGTGCCATATCAGGACTCGGATCTTGGATGCCAAATTGAGGATGGATTTGGCGATCTCGATTATTCTTCTCCTTTCCTCTTGGTCTGGCAGACTCCTGAGGGATCATTGTGCTCTCAATGTGGGTGCTATTGCCATTACGATGGCATCGATGGCTACGCTCTTTTTCCTTTCGGTCTCTGCTGACACTGTTCGGATTGCCTGAGATTCTTGTCAGTACAAATCTAGAAACAAATTTCGATTGACCTGAAAAGTTGACAGGTCGTCTCTCTCTTTGGTCAATACATCGAGGAAAGGTCTTACCTCCTCTACCGCTTGAGACATTGAGATGATCGTCTGTAAACCGAAGCTGACGGAACATGTCTCTCGAATCACCGGTCGGGGCATGATATCCATACCTACGAACGGGGTTCTTGAGTGGTCCCTCGTCGCTTTCGGTCATGTAGTTAGGAGATTCCCGGTCATTGAAGCCAATATTTGATCTGTCGCTTGTGTTTGGAGAGGATCCAGGACGTAGCCAGGAGAACTCTGCTCCAAAATTCGTGGTGAAGCTGGACTCGCATTGCGAGACACAGTCGCCTGGTTGAATTGAGCTTGAGCGATCCCCACTGGTGGAAGACCATTGAAGTGAGGGGATGCTGGACATGGTCCACTTCTACCTCTGCTGTGATCTCGGTCGCCCGTAGCCGTGTTTGTAATTCTGGAGTTGTGATGAAGACCTGGGAGAGAACTTTCGGTCGTGGTAGACTCACCAGAAAACTCGACTTGTCTGTTGTTTCGGGCCCTAGGAGAAGGGGAATGAGATTGGCGAGAGTATCCGTAGTGTGACTGGTCGTTGGCGGCCATTTCCATTGCGATACTCTTTGACGGCATTCTTTAGTACACAAGTCAGCAATGGCAAAGCCCATCATGCGAGAGTTTATGTGTACAGTGCAGGCATACCATGCCAGGTTCGCTCTGCTTCTCTATGAAGTCTCTTTCTCATCTGATGTAGTCTTTCTTCAGACCCCTGGTCCAAAAGGTGATAGTTCTCTATTTCATGGTCAGCTGACATATCAGAAAGCCTTGGTAGATATAGATCAGGAGAGGAGTGGCATACTCATCTGCTCAACCACGTCCGTATCCTCCCTAGAGCCACTGGCCAGCGCCACATCGGTCTGTCAGATTCTTGGCATATTCTTGAGTTTTGTTGGCGCCGTCTCTAGTAATGGTGAGACCGTCGTGGGCTCTGGCGTGATGAGCGACATCTGCAGAAAAGTTGCCTGCATTGCGCATATTGCGTAGGATTCGAAGCCAGTATCGAAGGAAGAGTGGATCAAAATTACCGGTATCGCGGTTAACCTCAACTTCTTCCTCAATCATGCCTTTAAGTTGTTCTTTCTGGTGACCGATACTACGCTTCTCGGCGACGAATATCTCAGCTTGTACCCCAGAGGTACGTTCACTCTGTGGTTCGACGCGGTTTCTGGCACGTCTCGTCGAAGACCGGAGGATAGGACCTGTGGTTTCTGTCAGAGAGACACGCTTGCTCAAATACTGATTGATTCGCTGCAATATGAGACAGTTACGCAAGTTGTCATCGAGGAAAGGAGGCAAGTCTTCGACCACCTCAGCATAGCCGGAAAATGAGAACATGGCTTTGAGATAGCACTGCGGTGCACAAGGTAGAAATGATGGTCGGGGCGGTCGAAGATACTGTAGGATGATCAAAGCTCAGTGCATACAGGCTGGAGTCGAAGATGCACATGGCAGATTATACGCGTTATGAACAAGACTCGAGGAGGCTGTGTAGACTTCTGGGTAGCTCAACGACCTCGCTTAGCTAGCGCGGCGCGCAATGCTGTCGGCGAAAAGGTGATGGAATTACCTCAGACAAGCGATCAAATTGACCATTCGCGCAGCGACATATCTTGATTAGCTTTACATCACTTCTTCTTGCTTTGAGTCAAATTAATTCATTTCAGAGATGAGATGATCGCTATGAATCGGTCCACGAAGCTTCACTCGTTGTTTACGTTCAACGTCGCTTGTGTATACTATCGATTTTAATTGCATTGATCAGCGAGAGATATGAGCTGTTAAAGTTCGTTCTTGGAAAACATTCCTACTGCATAGAACTAGACGTAGACGCTTGTGCTAAGAAGCCGGCTGCGAGACTTTGTGTGACCGAGAAGAGGGCAAGGTAGTGGAAGGGGGGCCTGTGTTCTGAGCACAACGCAGTCAGTCTGGTAGCAACACAACTCAGGATACCAGAGACCGCATAACTGAAGGGGACCAATCACTTAACAGGACTCGGCTTTCGAATATCATGACTATCGATTCTCGGTAGACCGTACCCGGCTTGTGCACTTTTGCCTCTTCCGTCTGTGGCAGTCCAGTGATTGGTGGTGGGCCTTGCACATGCATAGGAGCGATCTCAGCCTCACCAATTTGTGCCATTGCATGCAAAAGAAAACAAGCAAGCCAGTATCAGGTCATATTTGATGCCTATCATCGGAGTCTTTGGCGCAGCCTTGTCACTTTGGATGAAGGATATAATCCAGTGCGCCCGCCCGGGTTTTGAGTACCTGGTATTCATGTTGAAATTTGCATTTCTGGCCCCCAAATATGGCTTCGTCAAACACATCGTCAGCCCCGAACGCGTCGGCTACCGAATTCCCTGGGGATGAGTTCGCCAACCTCTTCAGTGACTTGGCACCTCTCCTCACATTGTTTGGCGAGCAGGTGACGAAGCAATTCTTGAGTCTATCTGTTGGATGGGCCGATAACTTCATGCTCGCTATGGCGCCGTTGGGAATTTTGACTGTGGTTGTGAGTTCTATCAGAGTCACAAAAGATCGATACATGAAAGCGCTTGTTGGCAGGTAAGTCGTGTGAGCTCTAAAGCTGGGGTAACAAAGATAGTGTTCGGGAGCAGAGGATTGATGAGTCCAGACCGATGTTCACTGATGGCATTTTGAGAAACACCTCACACTGACTTTTGTCAGGGCGCGAGAATCACAAGCAATGGCTGAGGCCGAGCTATTGTCATCCACTTCCGAAGAAGTCTGTGAGCTATTTGATGGAAATCAAATCGTTCGGGTCTTGGGTGCTCCAGATACCCAGGAATTTGTCTATCACAAAAGATCTGATATGGAAGGCTCTTCGTCTACAGCTATGATGTGGGGGCTGCGTGAGGCCTTGGACGCACAGCAACTGATATTCACTGAAGTTGATTCTGGAAAATCTGGGAAGTTTGTTGTTGTACTTGGCAAGATCAAAAGCGTTCTCACCTTTCAATGTGAGCAATTTCCTCGATCGATCGTGAGAGTGTAGTTGACGGCGAACAGTTTTGACCAGGTGGCTTCAAGCTCCCAGCGCAGAAGACGATGTCAACGATGGGAAGAAAACGGAAATTGAGCAAAATCTCATCACTGAACTACTGTCCTCCGCACGAAATATAATTCTCAATGTCAACCAGGCTATTGCACCAAGATGGCAGTTATGGTTGTTCGCCTGGATTGGTATTTTGGCCCAGCTTGCTGTCCTTGTTCTTGGGGCTTTGACGACATACCACTGGAAATTCGAAAAAGGTGGCAGCCCCATTGCTCTATATGGTTATCCTTGCACATTATCTGGGACATTGATTGTCAGTGTAGGCCTACTTTTGTGCTCCCATGTTATAGAAGGTTCGACCGATGAGTGCAAGCTGGAAATTCCAAAGGACAAAGGACACCGCATCCTCAGAATACAACGAGCGTGTGTGGTTAGCGAACAGCACTTTTCATCATATGCACTTTTCAACTCGGAATCCAGCAACTTTTTCCGTACTTCTAGATTGAACAAGAAGAGAGACTATAGCTTGCTGGCTGCCCTTGGTTCTTCATTCGCCATCGCAGGATTTATCGTTCAGTTCGTGGGTCTGAGAGCACTTCACTGGTCTGCTACCATCATGCAGCTTGGAGCAACTCTGTTTATGATGGCTATTAGATCCTACGCTCGCCGTGGACTTGCCCATGATATGGATTGGGAGCGGATACCAAGCGGTGAAGAGCTTGGCTGGTTCTCGGAGCATGTTTGTCACACCCAAGGTGTTGAGCTCCTCAGCGGATCGTATGTCCCATACGATTCTGACGAACCGCCAAACAGAAATCAAGAGAGCACAACAGCAAGAAGTATGCTTTTTTATTCAATGCCTCCGAAAGTTAGCCCTAGGATGAGCAAGGTAGAGAAAGCTCGCCTAGAGGACGCAGCTAAAGACATCGCCATGACCATGCCCACTATTGTGCAACACTGGAAGAAGCCGACTGGATCGAATCCATTCTCTTTCCGTGGAAGATTCCCAGCAAACGTTGCCGAAGAAATGATTGAGCGACAGTCTAGGTTAATGGAGATGAGCAAATGGAGCCAGCCTCAATCTGAAGTTGCACAAAGGCTTGTATCGGCCATGATGCAAATTCGGGATTTATTTGAGGTCCCAGAAAATACTTTGCCGAAGGAATTGAGTGTCCCATAAAAGCACAATGCTTCTAGAATAACATGGGACATGCCAGTAATTTTGCACGGCAACTACGCTCATGAGCAGGAGCTCTCATGACCAGAAATGACCAATGTTTCACTAAACTTGCCACGGATTGATCCAGAAAGCGATGACAAAGACCCAACGAAAGACTTGAGGCTGGAAATCGGGTCCCTGTTGTCTCTGTGGTTACGGACCATTAACAAGAGGTCAAGCATTCCTGAGTGGAAGTTAGATTCTCCCTCAGCATTGAGGAGGAACGAAATGATGGAAATAGAGATGCGTGTGGGTCCGAAAAATGTGTTTCTGCGCGTAGTAGCAACAGAGCAAACTGGAGACCGCGAAGAATACAGAAAGCTATATCTCCTAGGGCAATGGTTAGAAGGGCCTCTATTCCGGGTTCCGTGCCCTGTGGGTATGGCCCCGTTGAGTCGCTCAGGTGGGGCATTTGGATTTGACACCCAGCAATCATCTTCGCTGGAGCACTTGCTTCACCAGCACCCGGTTTTTGGTCTTGCATTTTCTTCCTTGCTGAGGTCAGTGGTCACATATAATTTGTCCATTATCATCACTTGCTAAAAATTGCAGCAGAGACATAGAAGATTCTTACAGAAGCGAGATTCCGTTTACAGACGTCGAAATCCTGTCGATAGAACGGGCCGGCAACGAAAAGGGGATATTTCCCTGGTCTGCCAGACAGGACTACAACCAACACTACGGAGGGTTCGACTCTTTCTTCGATTCTACTCTAAATATTAAGGTAGAGTCGACGACGGGATTCGCCATCAACTCGGTCGACGAGCAATGGCGTAAACATGCGGAGCAAATCGCTTACTTGGTATCCTCGGAAGATGCTCCAATATCGAAGTAAAGTACGAGTATCGAAGGGCGAGATGATAGAGACAAGCAGATGATGGCTGCTGTCAGCGAAAATCCGTATGGTACAGATTTGCCCTTAAGGATATACCGGTACAAACATCATCTACGTCGTCGAATCCACCCAGAAGTTGCCATCCACTGCCAAGGATCGCTTGTTCAAAACTGCGTACTCAAGATTTTCTCCTCCTTTTTCATGGCAATGACGGAAAACATTGGAAAGATTCTCGGAACAACTGTTTTCATTGAAGCAGGACCAATGCTGGATTCACCTGCAGAACCGCCGCGAGATAGATGGGTGAACGACGTGATTGATAAAGCTGCAAGAATCTTGCTCGACTCTGGCTTGGTGGATAGCCAAGCAGAAGGCAGAAACATCATTGTGCCAGTCCTTTCGGCTAGAGATTTGTTGCCAACGGAGGAAAAGCAGCGGGGTCCACTGGATGATTGGCTGGGACGGCCTGGGTAGGCTGCCACGGCAATCTATCTTGAATTTCAGTCGCGGATCGATGCGACTCGATGAACAGCGTTCTTTCATCCATATCTCATCTCAATAAGCTCTGACTATTGATTCCGGTCGGATAGCTCCTGCAGAGGTGACATATGTAAGTTATCATTATTGAGTTCAGGAATTAAATCAACAGTGCTTAGCGGGCATAGTCACCTAGCTGGGGGCTTTTACCCCGCACTTAACTGAAATCCCCTATAGAAATTACCCCTTCAGGCACTTCTAGCGATAATTGTCCTCCTTCCCCCTCTGGTTACCAGCATTTTCAGTGAAGGGCATCAAAATCGAAAGCCCAATCAAGTATTTCGATAAGATGATCTTCGACTCTATCAGACTTGGAATCACTTTTAACTAGCAATCATTCCAGCCCTCCTAAACGCCTCAAATGTCTCTACCCAATTTTGATGCGGATCCCTCTCCTCCTCAAACCCGTCATCCCTAATTCTTCTTCAAGCCCAACTGCCTATCAAAATCACAATAGAAGCCATACGTATCCAAGAAATCTCCTTTCCAAACATCAACTCCCTTCAGCCTTTTCTCCTCCAGCTTCTCTTTATTCGCTTGTAAATACTCACCAGGAAGTAAGGCACCCTTCCCTTCCCCCAAAGGTCCAACACCAACCAATCCAAAATACTCGCAAATATTCGGCCACCTCTCCTTCATAATGGTCGGTTGTTCTTGATCCGCGATATTGAATAGCTTCCCACCACCACAAGTTTCGGGGTGTAGACAAACGTAAATCGTAAGACGACCGATAATCGATGCACTGGCGTCGTTGAAGAGAGATTCATATCCTGCTGTCGTTCCTGGATATGGGACTTTCGAGCCGGGGCCTTCGATGAGAGCGTAAGCCGACAGGTAGGTCGCCCAGTGTGCGGCGGGGTTGAAAGTGCTGCCATTCGGGACGAAGCCGATTATCGCGTCAGGACGTACTTCAGCCCAAGTCCAGGAACGGTTTGCGATTGCGGTGGTCAGGTAAGATTGGAATGAAGCGTACCAGTTCTCGGCTGAGAGGTGAGGTGGGAGGACCATGGTTTCCATGAATGAGGCTGTGAAGGGACGGTCGGAGGGATCGATTTGAATGCCATAACCCTGTCAGACTGTTAACCCCGATGGTATCATCTGATAGCAGAGGATAGGCAGATGGGGGTATACCTTTGGTCTGCTCGGAAAGATAAGAAATTCCAAGTTTGGAGAGAAAATGTTTAGTGCTCCTATTACGCGTGAAAGCATACCAAGATTGGCAGCCACTTCTGTCGCTTGGTCGTTTTCTTGTTTATATGCTACCCAAAGAGTTAGCAAATGTTCACTAACTCGCGTAATCAGTCAATTTTACCGAAGTAGAAAGCATGTGTAATGGTCCTCATATTCTCCACCTTTTCACTCAGCTTCTTAGCGAATTCCTCAACCGTTCCATTACGCAGGTTAACTCCAGACACCAAATTTATTCCGGTCTGCTTGGACAAGGTGATGGCCAATAGGTGTCTTCGAATTTGAGAGCTCGGTTGACGACTGCTGTGACTTTGGAAAAAGTGCCTTCCTTAGGGTAGTTCTGGAGGAGTTCATTGACGAGTCGCCATCCTGCGACGCCAGATGCGCCGAAGATGAGGGCGTAATTTGGCTCTGCTGACATTTTGTGTTTGTTGATATGACTTGCTTTGATTTCTTGGTTTACGGAAAAGCTACAGGATATTATAATAGATATATATTTCTGGAAGAATCATGTTTACTCTTCGGAACTCGCTAAAGTAACGCCTGTCGTTATGAGTGTTCCCTTGACGTACAGTTTTCACGTGATGCAAATTAGTCGACATGACTCACGATTTCTCATTTGTGCTGGTCGGTAACATCTCTGTTTCGTCGGGATTCCGAAGTATGCAGCAAAGAAACACGCTCTCTCGGCTTTCCACACTCGTACTGATATGACCCTTCTCGGAAATACCACTTGACTTCAGACTACAGGGAGTGCGTTCTAGACGAGATGATCCGATGCAGGGGCTCCATCACGGCCAGCGGAGAAAGAGACAACGAGGATCAATCGAATGATTCAAAATTGCATAGCAGCTTATAGACCGAGCTCACTCCAACTAGACTTTTGGACAGCAGTTGTAAATCACAGAAGAAAAGTAAGACACAGCTAGTAAGGCAACTCAGTGGAGAGGATTGAAGGAGATTCAGTGGTGTTGTGCAGACCCTCAAGATACGTGAACGCTATGGACTGGTACGGTAGTCCATGATAGTCAACAGTTTGTTTCCCTTCCCCTAGCTCATGGCTCCAAGAGATCGATTCGAAGCAGCAAGGTGCGAATTAGAACCATCAACAGACCAGCAAATTGCGGGGAAAGATGGAGGGAGAGAAGATTGTTGATCAAGAGATTAGGACTGTCAATGATCGTAATTCACTGAGCGTCGTTCTGCTCTCCTATGCTCCGGTTCCTGGCTCTCCTTGCTGCCCAAGGGGTCCTTCCACTTGTCTCGTTACATCACTCAACCTCCTCTCCTCGCTCGCTCTCTCCACACTCTCTCCATTTACTGGAGGAGAATACTCAGGTAACACATCTCCGCCGCCTGTCCTCCTGTTTTCAATCTCGGTCTCATAGTCTGGCAGCTGTTCTTTCGCAGCCTTGGTCTTCCGGCTTTTTGGCCGCCGGATGCGGTACGCCATTAGAGCAATGAACAGTATCAGTAGAAATCCCAGACCTACGCCAAGGCCAATTGGAAGATCTGATTTCATGGGTTCTCTCCCCGAACAGGTGAAGGAGAGAGGATGATCGACTCTGAAGTCCTCATAGCCAGGATGAATTTGTAGCATTTGTTTTTTTGCGGGTTTGCAATCGAATTCTAGGAAGTCTTCCGGTGATGCGCCCATGGAAATGCCTGTCACGTTTGTTAAGCTTGTTATGTTGTAGCTGCAGTTATTGTTAGATAGCTATAATGCTATGATTAGGTCCAGGCTTGAAGAAATGCGTGCTTACCTTTCCACTTGCCCGATGAGGCGGAGATACCGTACACTTTCCAGCGGGCGAATGTCGAAGTTCATTGGGATGGAAAGATTGACGGAATAATCTCTCTGGATTTCGGGTAGAGCTGGAAGCGAAATACTGTATAGCCAGAAAATTACCACTGGTCCTGATCGAGATGGGGTGGGTTTACCTTGCAAACGTTCCTTCGAAATTGACAGACGTCGCGTTCCATAAAGATGGCAAGCTCAAGTGTAGTGGAATTCCGCTCGTGGATATAATCATACTTCCTCCTGAACCACTGGTCCATTCTTCCTGGGACCTAAGAGATGATAAAAGCGGCATTGACATGCTGGCCGGTACACGTCAGTGATTTCACTATTCGCGATACATCTACAGCTGTGTAAATATAGTACCTAGATATGTTTCCAACTACCTTCAAGAGCTCACAGTTGACTAAGGACGGAAAACTAATATCCACGGGTAGTATGAATGGTGCATTGCCAAGTGGCCTTCGTTAATTTCGAGGTATTCCCGCTCACTAGTAATCATAATTTCACCGTCCACTTGAACGAGAGCTAGAAAGATTATACTAGAAAGTGGATCAGTGTATTTCAAAGAACCAGAAGCTTCGATGGAATTCACTCGTGCACACTCCTCGATACAGTCAAATCCCCTCCAATATTTCCAAGCTTGGGAAATGGAGAGAAAGTCCGTCATCGTCCGCGTCTTCAATTTGTCCCAAAACGTCCATATTGATATAGAGCGCAGAAGTCGATTGCAGCATCTCAAAGTTCAAAGAGCTCAGCTTCGTTGCCTGATTCATGTTCAAGCCATATCTGCCCGCAATCTGGACTAAGTCGGGACCGACGATAGAAGTTAATCCTGGCACTGAGAAAACAGCGGCTACTGCTTGGTCAGAATCGGCTCTGCGCAAACTTCCAGTGATGTTCGCGAGACCAGCAAGCACAAGCTCGCCACTGTAAGTTCTGCCAATGACGAGATCGCCGTCCGGTTTGTCGCATCCTTTGAACAGGTTGTCGTAGTCGCTCTGGCTATAAAGTACTGTTTCCGGGTTCCACAAACTCTGCTGCTGACCACATCGCTGTGCAAATACTGTTCATCAAGCGATAAGTTAAAACAGTGACCCATCTAAAGGACGAAATCCATACCAGGTGAGACAGTGTTCCGTAGCATAACCTGCCATTTTAAGACACGCCAGTTCTGCATTGCGCCAGAATTTAGCTTGCCTGCGCGTGGGGTTTCTCTCGCAGGCATGGCGCGGGACCATGGGCTTTATCTCATCAAGAAGTCTCGCGTCAGGGGTGCAATCATATCGATGATTGTTGCGCCATAACGTACGAGAAATGAGACTACGGTCCAAAGCCTGATAGATCGGTTGTAAGGCTGATTCGAGGATATGTGTGCTGGAGGCTCGCTGTGCCGTCGTGGGCCCTCAACGTGCATCTAGAAGTGCGCTTCTACAGCACTTACACTGCATTCCCACTGCACACTACAGACATTGCAGTCACAATTCTGTGTGGCAGGTTACGGAAAGCGACAAGAATACCTAGGTAGGTCCGCTGTCCTCAGCTTCATCCGACGAGAGCATCATCAGATCACTATGGCGGAAAGACCTTTCGGTCTGATTTTCGGAGCGTCTCGTGAACAGAGATATATCGGGAGTGCTTGGACAGCACGACAGTCGGGCAACAGAATATGATGCATCGGAGCTGAGACTGCATAGCCAATATTGACTGTAAACAGATCTTGGCCAGACTTAGCGAGCCAGATCCGCTGATGTCACGTGTATTCAAGGTTAATTTGACCAAAGTCAACGGTTGGGCTTGGATGATGACATCGATTACCTTCTTGCAATCTACATCATTGGAACGAGCATTATCATGGCACATAAGTCTAAATATTGTATTAGTAGCTTTCGAGCATGTTTGTCCAGAAACCCCGGATGTCTGCAACCTTGATGGACGGAGCTTAGCCTAATCTGGGAGGTCGTGTTAGTCGATAACGATAAGCTATCGCGATGCTTCATTCCCCTCTTCTCTGTCTTCTTCCTCCAACACCAACACTCAAACTCGTCAACAACCCAGCGAAAAGAAAATCCATCGACACCTTCTCTTAATAATAAGCAATTCGGCATCAAACATGGGTGCAAATCAGTCAACTTCAGCTCTGCCAAACGAGAAGCTCGTTATCGAGCGTCTCCGAGCTATGGAGATCAAGGACCAGTCCGAGGACTACATTGAAGTCGACGAGAAGGCACTTTCGGGATCATCCAAAACTAAGTTCAAGGCGCCATGGACAGCTGTCTCTATATCAGAGGTCGGGCAGTGGGAGCATGAGCTTTTGCAGGACGCAAAGAACAGGTAGGCGATCCTAGCACCGGATAATGTCAACAACATTGGCTAATGGAGACTGGCAGACTCGCACTCTCTGCTTTGAGCGCCGCAGATCCTAAGACCGTCCTAACATCCCGTGCCGCAACTATCAAAGACCAGCAGATTTTCAATACCAAGATCCCATTCGAGGGAGCTCCAATCACGAACCAGAGGCAATCTGGCAGATGCTGGATCTTTGCAGCGACGAACGTCTTCCGCGTTGCTCTCATGAAGCGCCACAACCTTGATAAATTCGAACTCTCTCAAGCATACCTCTTCTTCTACGATAAACTCGAAAAAGCGAACTTTTTCTTGGAGCAGATACTCGATACCGCGGGAGATGACTTTGATACCCGGACAGTTCAGACACTGCTCCAAAGCCCAGTTGGAGATGGCGGACAATGGGACATGATTTACAATTTGGTTCATAAATACGGTCTGGTCCCGCAGGTTCTTTACCCAGATTCGTTCAATGCGCAGGCATCTGGTGCGATCAACCAGTTGATCACTACCAAACTCCGTGAGGATGCTTTGCAATTGCGAGCACTGGCAACCTCGGGAACTAAGTCCTTCAAGGACATTACCGCGATCAAAGAGAAGATGATGCGCGAGATCCACCTTATCCTCACCCTCACCCTCGGTCCACCACCTTCCCCAACAACCGAGTTCACATGGAACTACCTTGACAAGAACGGCGTAGCTCACGAGCTGAAGACCACGCCTGTTGCCTTCTCCAAAGAACTCTCCTCGCCAAAGTCAATCGGTATCACCAACTCCACTGTCCACGATATGTTCTCCCTTGTCAACGACCCAAGAAACGAATACAACACGCTCCTTACCGTCAACAGACTGGGCAACATTGTCGGAGGCCGCGGGATCACATACGTGAACGTCACAATGGACGTCATGAAGGAAGCCTGCATCAAGATGCTGCAAGCCGGCCTCCCTATATTCTTTGGCTCCGATGTAGGCAAATACTCGAACTCCACCTCCGGCATCATGGACCTTTCCCTCATTGACTACGAACTCGGCTTTAACGTCCGCCTCGGGATGTCAAAGGCTCAGCGGTTGATGGTTGGCGAGAGTGCTATGACACATGCTATGGTATTGACTGCTGTGCATGTAGAGAACGGCAAGAGTGTCAGGTGGAGAGTACAGAACAGTTGGGGCGCTACGCTGGGTACGGAGGGCTGGTTTGTGATGAGTGATAAGTGGATGGATCAGTTTGTTTATCAGGCGGTCGTAGAGCCCAGGTTTGTGAGTAAAGAGATTAGGGATATATTGAGCACTGAGCCAAAGGTTCTGCCGCTTTGGGATCCTATGGGAGCTTTGGCGTAGTCATCTTAAGCATAGATGGCTGATGGAGCCGATGGATTGTATGGCGGTATATGAGAATGACTGGTACTCTATCTTGAATTTCTCCAGCATAGCATGAATTGAATTGATACACAGGCAGACAGTAGTGACTTGGGAAAATGAGAGAATGATCCAGGAATTCTACAGTGGTATTTGCCACGGGGCATTTTTGTAATGTCCATTTGTGATTAGCTGAGATCAGTGTCTCAAAGATATCTTTACCAAATAGCGTGCAGCACAGTTTCCCCGCTCTAATGGTCCGTTAGGTCGCCGTCTTTACTGATATATGCACTACTTGGCCACGGAAATTCATACTTATGAATGTTCTTGTCTCTCGTCAAGAAAGAGTGTAAGATTCTAATTGTCGCAAGGATATCTGATTTCCAGCAATCCTAGTCAGTCCACAGAATCAAACATTGCTACAGATCACACTCGTCAATATAGACCTGCTTTTGACACTATCGCCTAGGAGGTTTGATTTTGTATATCCAATGTAGGTCAAGATCTCACCAATGAAGCTTTTTTCATATTGTCTCAAGACCGGTCCCATCAACCGCACTCTATCATTCCCAGAAATACGTGAACTGTTTCGACCCCATCAACTCATCACCGAAAGCACCAGCCTCAACCTCTCCACCTGCACCTGCACAAACAACCAACGGCAAGAAGTGCTCCTCGCCACCTACGGGATGTGCTTCTTTACTTCCAACCCAATCCCTGTATCCTTCCAGAGTCTTGCCTCTCTCATCCAAATCCTTGATACCGACAGTCTTCGTCAAACGATCACTCCATTCCTGATTCTTCCTCCTGTAGCTACCCTCACTAGACTGACCCGAGAACATAGCACGGAGATTGTGCATCGTCGGCATGCCACTTCCTACGATCGCTACGCCTGAATCGCGTAGCTGAGCGAGCGCTTTGCCCATCTCGAAATGCTGTTTGGGTGATGCCGATCGCAGCACTGATAATTGAACGATCGGGACATCTGCTTTCGGGTTGATGAGAAGCATTGGTATGAATACGCCGTGCTTGAGAGAATATCAGTATTGAGCTTTCATGAGTGGGTCAGAAACACTCACATCCCAACCCCTCTTCTCGTCCATCTTCGGTTGGAACCCCGCTCCCTTCAAAACATTAAACACCTCCTCTGCAACCTCAGGACTCCCAGGTGCAGGATACTTCAACTTATACGCCTCAGCTGGGAAGCCGCCATAATCATAATAAAGACTATGTGACGAGGCGCTGCTGATTGTAGGTTGGTTTTCGGACCAGTGTGCTGTCACGAGGACGATTGCACGTGGTGCTTGTGGTGTTCCGAGCTTGAGGATCTTGGGGACGCGAGTGGACATCGACTTGATGAGTTCAGCGTATCCAGGGTCGTTGAGAACTGGCATTGGTCCTCCGCCATGACATACAGCGATTACAGAGGCGCGGCTGGACATTGTTCTTGTTTGGGCTTTAGTGAGGGAGGTGAAGAAGGGTATTCGCATGTCCCAGGGCAGGAATGTGGGGAGATGGAAATCTAATTATCACAAGAGTCGTGCGTATGCGACAATGTAATAATAAGGCTAGAGATGCAGAGATGAAGATGCAAGGTAGATCTTCGATAGAATCAAGCTTTTAATATACTTAGAAGAGGTCGTCGCTGCCTCAACCACCCCACCCGGTTGGTCGCGTAATTCTTACCGATGTTGAATAAGCCACCGGAACGGACATTTGGTCAGCAGCGGGTTGCTTCCGCGCGTGGTTGCCGAAGTAAACATCTACATCTACCGGTCCCGGGAATCAAAAATGATGTTCTCAATTAAATCCAAAAATTCGACGAGATCAAGTTAAGTTACCCAATAATTCGACCACGTCGCATTTTCTCACGATGTTTTGCTCGTCACGTATCTTGAGTCCACATGTTTCGAAAAGCTTGTTAGGCGGGAGGGACGACCAAGAAGGGGTCGCCGCTCGCTAAACCAATGCCAAGCAATGCACGCTTCAGCGATGTTTCGCTTCCCCACGACACGGAAGGTTTGATCGTCTTCTCACTTCGTTTCTGTAGAGCAAGGAAAGGGTAAGCGCGTTTGTGATTTTCTGATCGTGGTGATCGTTCTTTTTTTGTTGCTACTCTTTATGCGTACTACTGTATCTTATGATCAGACGTTGAGTCTGTTTTGTCTGGTGGGAAGTCTTGGTGGGAGATCGAGATCGTCGGATTTTCGTGCTGAGGTTCTGGTACGGTAAATTTAAGTTACACGTCTACAAAAACTTCACTTTCAAGGTTACTTTCTTCTGATCTCGGCGCTTGCTCTTTGGAACTACCGAGCATGTCATTTAAAGTAAGCTTAATTATACACTTTAGACTTACTCAACACAATGATTATGGTCAGGAGAGACGAATAGCCAGAAAACGACAGTCCAAAAATGGGATTCAGATCACCAGTTTGATCGCTGTGTTTGATTTCCTTAACTCTTGTTTTGTAGCCTCCGCCATGTTTCGATCAAGTCCACAACAGATCATTCGACCAAAACCCGGGATCGATACTCGCTGGGACTGGGGAACCCCAGCTCGTTTTGGACATTGACGCTCTGACGTTCTGCCACCTCAACTTGTACCAATGAGTGGGCAAGAAATAAAGTTTTGGGGCCAGTGCCACAGAAGCTTTTGTCGCTCGGTAGATCATCCAAACTGCGGCATTTCTCGAAGGAGCTACCTTTCTGAATATGGCTGTCATCCCGTGTTACCGGACCACTTCGAGGCGAAACATCAAAGTCGATCGGACGTCTAGACCAAACATAGGATTCTTGAGTCAGAAGCGCTGTTTGGATTGAAGCTGTGTTCTTGCCTTGCTGGTAGTTTTGAGGTAGTCGAAACTGTACATAAGTGCCTCTTCACCCACAATAAGCCAACTTCTCTTCATCGTCCGGCACGTCTTCATTCTATTATATCCAATAACTTTGCTCTTCCATTCTACGCCGCAGCAGGTCTGATATTCGTACCTTAACTTCCAATCATAATCTTTTTATACAAAAACGACTTTCCAACGAACCAAAATTTCCAGCCACCAACATGCAGTTCAACATTCCAACCGCCTCAGTTCTCCTCCTCGTCTCAGCTATCCTATCAGTTCACACATCGCCTGTACCTTCAAATGACGTAGCACTGATCGGACGCTCGTCCGGTGAAGTCTCAGTCCTCGCTAGAGATATCGACCTCGAAAAAAGACAACGCGGTGGAAATGGTGGCGGGGCTGGCGGACGAGGTGGAGCAGGAGGCGCAGATGCTGGCGGTGCTGGACGTGGCAATGGAGGAGCTGGAACTGGAGCTGTAAGCTAATATATCCGGGGAATTAAAATTTTGGCCAATGTACTGACATCAATAGGGAGGTGCAAACGCCAATGCTAATGGAGGAAATGCTAATGCTGGCAATGCCGCCGCCGTAAGTCATACTGATTGAATTTCGGGTTTCAAAATCAGCTATGCTTGAGGCTAACCTTCGGTCAGGCCGCCGGTGGAAACAACGCAGCCACAGGTGGCGGGAAAGCAGCAAAAGCAGCTGTAAGTTTGATTTCCTCGCTTGTTACCCCATTCCTATGTTATGAATTGTATGTTTTATGTCAGATAAGGACTGACGATATCCCATAGAAGGGTGCAAAAGCTGCGAAGACCACAGCTGCTGTAAGTTACCCTTCGTCCCTCAAACTCCTCGACCTGATATAGCGCTTATCACGTGATATCGAAAACATGGTCTCAAAACCACTTTGGAAAAGATACTGACGTGAACAGGCCGCTGCTGTCGCTACTGATCCCGCACAAGCTGCTGCTGATGCTGCTCTTGCCGCTAGCCAGGTGCGTGACTATATCCCACCCATCGATCCTTGATATAGAGCCGCTTCGCCCCATTAAGAATCAATGAAGCTAACTGTTTCCCGATAGGCTGAGTCAAACGCGTTGCAGCCCGATGCATAGATAGTCGCAGCAGGTACATCAAAGAAAATACGGGAAGGATTGGAAAGGCGATGGCGGTGTAGAATTTTGGGGAAGGAGGTTTGGTGATATTTAAAACCACGACAGAAAGGAATGAAACGAGACATGACCTGAAAATGTTTGCCTATTTTGGTGAAAACCCGGCGATGAGAATAATGTAGTTTTTGTCTTTCACAATGAGATCACTTCAATGTCATACCTTGAAAGTAGACAATTATGGTTCCGCTAACCAGTGTGTGAAATATGGACGATGTGAGAACGAAAACAACTCATTATTTAGTAGATTCCTCTATCCATCGTTCTATGCTGCTGTGATTCATTCATGGATGCAATATCTGTTCTCGCTCTTTGTCCTGCCCAAGCGTTGAACCGTTCACCCAAGTAGAGCGGTAAACCCAATGCCGCCCGCGAATATCGAAGCAACAGTCACAATACTCGACACCGACAACGTACTCATCCCACTGATCCCATGTCCACTTGTACATCCACCTGCCATTCTCGCACCAAAGACCATTGAGACTCCACCCAGGATTGCCCTTCCGACCGAGATTGGCAAGTCTCCTCCTGGAACAGGTATCGGCACCAACGAGCTCAAAAGATAGCTTCCCGCAACAATGCCTGTTGCGAAATACACCGATGTAAGTGGAATCGTTGTCTTTTTCGAACTTCTGCTGAATATCGAGGAGAACAACTTGCCAATCTGCTCGTATGCTGTCGATACTCCAACGGCATTCCCTGTGAGTGCAAGCGATGAGGCTTGTGCACCGCCGATGAGGAGACCGCCTGCGATGGGAGGAAGCAAAGAGTTAGAAATTGATGGTTTGACGTATGCTGAGGCCAGAACGACGGCCAGACACACGAGCTCGAATACCAAAACCACGTTGTATTCCTTGATTGAACAGCACGAGATGAGGGTTCGAGGCGGCATCTCCTGTTTTGCTTTTGGTACTTCGCACGGCTCGCATTTCGAATCTTGGACGATCAACTTTGTTCGCTTGAGATATGGTCCTAGGTGGAGGTATAGAAACCCTCCCAGAAGGCCACCGCCTAGTGCGTAGTATCCAGATTGTATCCCTGTCGCGACTTGTACGAGGACAGTTCCGGGACAGGCACCTGTGAGGGCCATTCCGACACCGAGTAAGGCTCCACCGATGATGTTACCATCGTGGCTGTGGAACCAGCCTAGTGTTGAGTTGGATCGTGGTTTGCATTCGGAGATGGAGAGGCGTCTTGCGAGGACCATTGCCAGACTGGTTGAAAGTTAGTTGCTGATATGAAATCAAGAGACTTTTGATGGCGAAGAATCAAGAATGCAGACTTACGCGCTACTTCCAGTGGCAGTAAGGAAGACTTGAAGCATATGGAAATCCTCAAGTCGCATTTGAGAGAGGATGATGGAAGGAGAGTAGACTCCCGATGCTGTGAGGGCAGCGCCAAAAATGGCACCGGCACCTGCAGTCGCCATGATGGAAGCTGAAGGCATTCGTGCTTGAAGATATTGATGCACAATAAGTGTTTGATGCTGTCTGGTGATTTGATTCGTGGCTTTTAAGACGTTGAATTGCGTTAAACTTTGATTTTGTTCGTCGTCAATATTGTACGTCCATCTAAGTGACTTATATGTCTCCTTCAACGGAGAATAAAATTCATGCACGCCACATGCTGGACTAGAACGCCATTACAAACCATTTCGCCGTTGATGAAGGCTCGGCCCGGGAAACTAGGGGAAGACGTTCGACGCCTCGGGCTTCAACAGTGACACGCAGGATTAATCCCGATTGTCGGGGGTTGTGGCGTCCAAAAATCCCCCGGGCTAAAGATTGAGTCTGTTTCTTTTCAATGCATGTTACCGTTGACGTTGTGCTGTCAAGTCTATATGTATCCAGAGATTGTATGGTTCCGCAACACGAAATGATTCTGAGGATGTGGTAGTAAGCGAAAGTACACACAGGTTGTGTTGGCACCTATTATTTCTTGAAAGTCTCACGGCCAGAAGCCGCCAGAATCCTCGGTACATGACCCACTGAAGCACATTCCCGCTGTGGCTGGTATGGCGGAGAAGCCTGTAGTACGCCAACCCGCGAGTGGTCGGCGACCACCTTAGCTTCGATTTCTTACCCCGCTGAATCTCGAAGCCCAGACGCCACTAAAAACTTCTTTTAGGAACATCCCACAAAGTAAATCGCGGCATGAGACCGAGACATGAGACTATCCCGCTGTCCAGTAACGTCTCCTTGGTCATCGCTGCTTCTGGACCAATGTTCCACACAATTGTGGTCGCCGATCAGCTGACAAACATGAACGCTCGCTCACCTCGTGAAAGACACATGGTCAAGGTGGCGACACCTGTTCGGGAACCATTATGTCTAGCTAACGCCGTCAGAGATGTGTCAATTCAAACGGTGAATTTGATACTTAAGCCATGAAGAAATCGATGGGATTCTTCTTTTGCATTCTGATTCAGATCATACAAACAATCAACGGAAACCAAATAATTTCCAAGCTCAACAAATTACTCGCCCAAAGCAAACAGTTCTTCAATATCAATTATCTGCAATCGACGATGGCCATTACACAATCATCTAAGCCTCTAGGTCCAGAGGTTTACACCTCATTTGAGCCTGTGACTGCAACTTGGCAATACATCGTTGCCGACCCAGAGACCCGCGAGGCAGCAATCATCGACTCAGTACTCGATTTCGACCCTGCAGCAAATCGTCTGAGTACCAAATCGGCAGACGGTCTTCTCTCAACAGTTGCGCAACATGGCTTGAAGCCAATCTTCATCATGGAAACCCATGCACACGCCGACCATCTCACAGCCGCACGATATCTTCAACAGAAGCTCGTCGAGCTAGGCCACCCGGAACCCAAGATATCGATTGGAAAGCGCATCACACAGGTCCAAGCAACATTCGCCAGCAAATACGGAATCAACAAGGAGGAACTTGAGAATGTGTTCGACCAGCTCTGGGACGATAACCAGAAGTTCAAAATCGGACATCTCAATTGCGAGGTTCTTCACCTCCCCGGCCACACACCAGATCATGTAGGCTACCGTATCGAGCAAAGTGTCTTCACAGGCGACTCAATTTTCAATCCCGATGTTGGTTCCGCAAGAGCAGACTTCCCTGGCGGCTCAGCGACACATCTGTACCAGTCTGCGAGGACTTTACTGGAACTGCCTGAGCATTATCGTTTATACACTGGGCATGACTACCCACCTTCGGAGAGAGAGGCAAACGAGAAAGGAGAGAAGTTCCGTCCGTTCACGACGGTTGGAGAACAGAATCGTGAGAATAAGCATGTGAAGAGTGGTGTTGAGGAGGAGACTTTCGTCAAGTGGAGGAGCGAGAGGGATGCTACGCTCGGAGAGCCTAGGTTACTTCACCAGTCGCTACAGTTCAACATTCGGGGTGGAAGGCTACCAAAGATGACCCAGGGAGGAGACAGACTCTTGCATGTGCCTTTGAAGGTTGATACTGGGCTGTTGACTACCATGGAGGAATCAAAGTTGTAGGCACAGGGGTGCAATTACTTGGATTTTGCATCTGTACGGAATTTTCGATTACCCTGTATTTCTAGACGTTTGAATTGGCTATTTTGCATTGAGTTCCGACAAAATTGTCTCTGATTTGCGAGTTGTTCAAGTTTTCGCCCGTGCCCCTTGGAATCGCCCTCCGACGGGCAGCACAATGATAAGAGAAAAAAGTCCGTCCAAAATTAGGTCTCGTAAGACTTACTCCAAAACCATCAAACTTATAACTCATCTGTATCCAAAGGTATATTGCAAGTACGATCAAGCACTTCCACTTTCTCATCCAACTCGAATCCCACTGCAGAAACTCGGCCAACGAGTTCGCATCTCATGTCTGCCATCGGTCATGGACAACGTTCTAGAATGACTCAAGGTGCGGGGAATGAACGCCTGAACGTTTTCAACCCGCGCATGCCTATCTCTCGTGACGTGACGTCACGGGTACTCGCAAATCTCATCACTGAACTTATGTGAGGGGCGCCGACTGCGGGGTCTTGCCTGCTCCTCCCTAAACTTACGCGAGGTCCCCGAGCCGAAGTCACTAGGGAACAAAACGAAATCTGCACCGCTCCAGTACGGACAATGTACCGGCGATGATTGCAAATCGTAGAACCCGGGCCTGGAAATTCTTGATCGTTATGCAGGCCGTCAGTAATTTTCTCAACTGGAAATTGGACTGTGATTGTTCACTAAAGCCTGGTCGCTGTGAGCTGGTTAATTTCCTATGGCAGTGTTGCTCGGAGCCCGAACAGTTTACATGATTGCGAATTTATATAACCCATCTTCCAAAACCTCAGAGCATTAAAACATTCTTCAGAGGATTTTGAAATCAAACTACAATCTTAAAATCTTTGCTTTCCAACTCAAATTCCAAAACCACAAATGTCAAGTAGTCGCTTTGAATACCCGCAAGAATCGCCAGCGGCGCCAGAAGATATTACCCAGGAGCTTGAAAGCCAACAGCACCCTGTCGAAGCTCTCGTGAATCTCGAGAAGAAATCCAGACTCAAACATCGGCTTCGGGATTTTTTCTCGGAAAACGTTCGCGAGGACGCCCTCCTTGAAACAGAGCTTCTCCTTCTGGCATTCGCCACCGGTATTCAAGATGCGACAACGTTTCCAGACTACCAATGCTTCGCCTCTAATCAGACCGGCAACACTGTCTTACTCGCTGTTGGAGCAGCTGGTGTCACTGGCGATATATTCTCTATGCGCAACATTGGAGTCTCACTGGCTCTATTCGTAGCAGGAAGCTGGATCATGGGCCAGATCGGCCACCTTGCAGGATGTCGGAAAAGATGGTGGCTAATACTCAGCTCTGTTCTTCAGACGGCAATGATATTCGCAGCCTCGGGCATACAATACCGCTTTGGAGTCAAGGAAAATGAACATATTATCGCCATGGGAGTCATTGCTCTCCTTGCATTTTCCTCCGGAGGTCAGGTCGCGATGGCGAGGGCTTTGCTGATGCCTGAGATCACGACGGCCATGGCCACTGCAGCATATGTCGATCTGTTTCTCGATGTCAACCTCTTCGGAAGGGCAAACAGATCCAGAGATAGGAGAGTTCTGTTCTTGTTGAGTCTGTTCGCTGGTAGTTTCGCTGGGGCCTTTGCATATTCAAGAGTTGGTTCGGCCTTTGCGTTGTTGATTTCAGCTATTGGGAAGTTGGTCGTCACAGTCGGATTCGTTCTGAACAAGAGGTTAGAAGCAAGACAGGATGTGGAAATGGGCGATTGACACTTGTAATGATGAAAAATAAGCAAGAAGTAGATAGCAGCAATTAATCTTGGTCTTGATTTTGGCTTCGACGATATCCTGGGATGCCCTCGCTTAATTCAGGTTGTCAGCAAATATTCAGACCTGCACCAGGCATGAGGCATGAGGCATGAGGCGGGCGGAACTTTTCACATCACTGCACACGCCGAATAACTTAATCGTATGATTGCAATCGTCGTGTTCAAGATCAAATGTGAAGATAATCTTTCAAAGATCAGCGGGTGTTGTGAATGCTCATGTTAATCATACGACTTTGGATTCCGCACTAGACCGCCCCAGTCAGGAGACGGCAAAGACAAGCCTTAAGACTGTCTTCGCCGACCATAATGAGAGATTACAAAAACCACATCATTCATGCCACTTTGTTTAAATATTAACAACACAAAATACATTTTCAAAGATCAATATGCTTCGCAGAAAACACGAATTATTCCAACAATCTATTCGAGACTTCACAAAATTCTTCCACACACACTGGACGTCTCCTTCTGGTACCGAGATGGCCTCAGATCCACCAAGAAATGTCATCATCGTGGGAGGTGTCGCAGGTGGTATGTCAGCAGCGACTCGAGCTCGTCGTCTCGATGAGCACTGCTCCATCACCGTATTCGAGCGCGGACCATATGTCAGCTACGCCAATTGCGGAATTCCATACGCTCTCGGCGGGGTCATCAAATCCGACGCTGCGTTGGTTTTGCAAACACCGCAAGCTCTCAAGGACCGTTTTAACATTAATGTGAGGGCAAACACAGAAGTTTTGTCAATCAACCGAATGAAGCGCACCGTGGAGGTGAAATCCGCTGGATCGGAAACTGTAGAGACAGTCCCTTACGACAGGCTCATCTTGGCGATGGGTGCAGAACCATTTCGCCCACCAATCGAAGGAATCGATTCTCCGAATGTCTTCATGCTCCAGACAATACCAGACCTTCAGAAAATCAGAGCATTTCAGGTGGAGCATAATTGCAAACAAGTGGCCATCATCGGAGGAGGATTTATAGGACTGGAAGTTGCGGATTCTCTGAGAGAGCTTGGGCTTGAAATCAGCATCATCGAATACGCACCACATGTCTTCCCACCACTTGACGCAGACATGGCCGAGCCACTGCATACAGAAATTCGACGGAATAAAGTCAAGCTCTTCCTCAACGCCAGGATTCAGAACATCGAAGCGCCAAAAGATGGTACACGTGGCTGCGTCAAGCTCGAGGATGGACAATCTGTTCAGTCGGATTTGGTTCTGGTCATGGTTGGTATCAGGGCGAGAACCAAGATCGCTGAAGAGGCGGGCTTGAAAATCGGCAAAACCGGGGTCTCGGTCAATCATCATCTCCAAACCTCAGATCATAACATCTACGCAGTAGGTGACATGGTTGAGACAGAAAATCGTATCGTTGGTCATCCGATGCAACTTGCTTTGGCTGGACCAGCCAATCGCCAGGGCCGTTTGGCAGCGGACAACATTTTTGGTAGAAAGGTTGCCTATCGTGGCAACGTTGGCACCTCAGCTTGCAAAGTCTTCGACCTTACCGTTGCTAGCGTCGGTCTATCTGTGAGGGCGTTGAAGCAGATGGGACTTGATCCTTCCTGGGTCACGGTTCATCCTCCGGACCATGCTGGTTACTACCCTGGCTCTCACGCCATCACACTGAAACTTGCTTTCGAAAAGAAGACGGGTCGGATTCTAGGTGCTCAAGCAATTGGAACTTCGGGAGTAGATAAGCGAATCGATGTCCTAGCTACTGCTATGCAAGCCGGATTGACTGTCTTCGACTTGGAACACCTCGAGCTAGCTTACGCACCTCCTTACGGCTCTGCGAAGGATCCTGTCAACATGGCTGGCTTCGTGGCAAGCAATGTCTTGCGTGGAGACGTTGAGATTGTCCACCCTGAATATCTGAAAAATGAACCTGCTGATGTTCAGATTCTCGATGTCCGGTCGCCGAGTGAATACTCCGGTGGTCATCTTGACAAGGCATTGAATATCCCGTTGAACGACGTGCGGGATAATCTTGCCAAATTGGATAAAGGAAGACGTATTATGGTCTACTGTGGTGTTGGATATAGAGGGTATGTGGCGTACAGAATCTTGAAACAGTTGGGATATGAGGTTGTGAATTTGGATGGGGGTTACAAGTCAGTGGTCCAAGGGGGATACGCTGGGGTACAGAAGTGAGAATTTCCTTTTCGGTGGTAAGTAGTGGTTAACTCATATAGCATTGTGATTAATGCAGTATTTAAATTAACACCTCTTACAAATGTTCAAAGAAGGCTATTCCAAAACCTTTGGGGAAATCTCCTTCAGTGAAGGAGACGCAGCTCCCAGAGACTCAAAATAGTCACAGAACGAGATTTTCTGCAGAGAAGATACTACTCGGATCAGGGAGAGATATTAAGTGACGACGAATCAATCTTTGAAATCCCAGCTATCATAGTCCCAATTGATTCTGATGTTGACTTCCAAAAGGAGGACAACTGGGGCTGTACTCGCTAAAGGATCCCGCTAATTTAGCGCCTCGGCTGAACAAACTGGACATTCGTGCTTCGTGAAGAATTTTGATCCAACAAAATCAACGACAATTTACAGCTGGCAGACACAGTGCTCGATGCTGATCGCACAAAGAACAATTTCGCCTTTCAAAGCAAGGATCCTACAAACCACTTTGACCCCCCGTAAGAGCGCTCCTAAGGTGCTCTATCGGTCCCGTAATCGGAGCTGACGTCACCTGATCATGGACGACTCCCGAAATGTGAGTGGCTCCACCGCGTACTGCACGCTCAGCTCTGACTTGTCTTTAGAAAGATCACGATCATGATACGCATGCTATCCCTCCACAGGCTATATGCAATGTGTATAAGAAGTACCAGCGCATGGATGACGCAGCAGTAGATGCAGATCTCGACATCGTTGATTTCAACCGCGGTTTGACAGATGCGCAAAGAGAAAAGCTGGTCTCTGTAGGGACAGTCGAGGCCGAATTGATCGCAAGGGCTCAGAAAGCGTACAAGTTCTACGGAGAGGACAGTATGGAGGAGGCTTCAGACTCTGGTCCACTTCCTACGCCGTGCACAGTGTATGAGCACAAGGATTTCCCAGGTTAGTGTAACGTGGCTGATCGCGACATCATCTCGTTAACGCCTCAGCAGGTCTAAGACTCTATCCTTCTTTGCTACCTCCAGAATGCCAAGTCATGATGTTGAACTCAGTAATGCACCGTGATCTCGCGAACCCCCTTCACAAGACTAATTTGCAAACCGATTACGACATTCCCTATCCGCCATCCACATCATCTACCGGGTCATTCTTCGGCTATCCTCCTCACTCCAAACATGAGATATACATACCGCTTAAAGAGAACTCTAATCTCAAGCAGCTCAATACCACACAGTTCCTCTCGAAGAAGCTGCGTTGGCTCACTTTGGGTTCACAATATGACTGGACAACTCGCGCCTACCCAACGACATCACCGACACCGTTCCCACCGGATATCTCATCATTGGTCACCACCCTATTCCACTCCTCATTCACTCCGGAGTCTGGGGTAGTTCTCCTTTACAGTCCCAAGGATTACATGCCCGTTCACCGCGATGTCTCCGAGCAATGCGATCGTGGCCTGGCATCATTCAGTCTGGGATGTGACGGCCTTTTCATCCTGTCTAAAGAAATTAGGAAAGAAGGAGAAGAAGTCGATGAGAGCAATGAGGATCGTGAAATGGAAATGTGTGTTTTGAGGGTGAGAAGTGGAGATTGTGTGTGGATGAGCGAAGAGACTAGGTGGTGCTGGCATGCCATGCCGAAAGTTATGAACAACACTTGCCCGGAGTGGCTTGCGGACTGGCCAGCTGAGAAGGCAGGTCCGAAGGAGTATGAGAAGTGGAAAGGATATATGAGAGGTAAGCGGCTGAATCTCAGCTGTCGCCAGGTTTGGGGATAATTGCTTCCTTGATGATGCACACGCTTCTCGCTGCATCACTCTCTCAAGGACTGGTTGTACCAATGACATTGTATACCCATATCGTTTCTGACAACCCAAGAATCTACCAGCGAAATGGCATGTTCACTAGTACCTAGTCCTCGGCATCCATGTATCGAATGGGTCTTACAAGATCCAGCCCCCCTGGTCGTCTACTTGTTCTCGCGCATCTTGCCAACCACAACTGCTCTATGAATCCTGGTTCGTCGAATTATGCTCATCCATCAACCCATACAACCTCGCAAATGGATCATCAGTCGAGTTCGTATGCCTAATTCACTCCATCAAATTCACCACCTGCACCGCCGCTCTCTCCGAGGATACTTCAGACATCCACGCTATTGCAACATCAATTCCCGCAGAAACACCTGATCATGTCCAGATATTTCCATCGACCATTTATCGTGCCTCGGCGACCCATCTCACTTTCGGTCCCATCTCTGGTGTGCGTGCCCAGGCGGCTTCGATGGACGTGGCTCTCCGTCCGTCCCTGTCCAAGACACCTGAGCGGGCTGCCAGCCATGAGCCGGTACAGGTCGTGATGAGGTACTGCAAGTTTGGATAACGGTCTTTGATAAATGCGATTGCCGGGTCTAGTACACAGGTGCACGAGTTCCGAGGCCACCAGGAACGATGAGAACGTCTAACTCGGGGGCGGTATCGAATATGTGGGTTGGAGGACGGATCCGTCAAAGGTGGAGTTGATGGGGCTCTTCCACCATGTTGTCTTCTCGGTTCTGACGGGGTCCAATGTGGTAGATAAAAGCGTCAGATTGATGGTGTGTTGCAGACTGAGGAGGTTGAGAGCATCGAGGGGCCCGAAGACATCAAGGGCCTGAAAGTAGGGAAATAGGATGTATCCGAATCGAGTTGGTAGCGGACCAGTACTGTTCTGAGAGCTGGCTGCTCGGGCTAGGATAAACAGGGGGGGACTAGATATATGAGGAAGTGCATGATTTCAGGTACTGGAGGCCGAAAAAAGCGAAAGGGCGTCGTGACTTACCAACTCGGCTTTCGTTTGCAGCTTCAAGCGGTTTATATATCCATAGGACGCTCCGACCAAGGTCCCTGGACATGAGAGGAATTGAGCACATTTTGGCCCGGATCGTCTTACAGGACTTATCTTGAGAAATTATTCCATGCAAACTGGCGAGGAGATTGGGCGCAACAAAACTATACTCGAATTCTGCTACTCGTCGATTGTCGTAGCCATTGCTTATTTTGTGTCTGATTTCCTTACCTCGCCAGTGTGAATAATTTGGCATCGGCGCGAGGGACTATGCGGAACCTATAGTTGTGTACTTGAAGCTACATTTAAAGCCTATTTCCCCGTTGATAGATTCATTCTTTTCTCTGAACATACTAGCGCGCCTCCTCGGGTTGGGTATTTGAGAGCAAGTTCAAGTACGGACCTAGTAGCAATCTCTCTGGTCTCACTATTAGTGAACGAAAACATGCCCTATCAGTAATCCACTTGGTCTGTTTCTTACTACAAAGTCCAAGACTCCTGGCAAATGGTTCGTCGTGTCAATTGTGCTTTCTTGTTAAGATCTGTCAGTTTCCAGTCGCGTGGTTTAAGCAACCAGTTCAGATGAGCAGGACAGGGACAGAATTAGCATCGCGTCTCAAAGTACCTCCCTCTAGGCAAGATCAATAAAGCCAGGTAACAGACAAATGAATCAAGTATTACATTGCAGACAAGAATGCCTTTCCAAAGGAGGCTGAATCTCACACCTCGCTGACAAATCTAGTGACTCCACCTTTCAGGGTCCGCAGATCATTTAGGTCCACCACCCAGCCCAATGTCAACCACAACCAACCCGAGCCTCACCACCAAGCCTTTGCCGTCACTTCACAGCAACACCAAGGCACCCCTCAGCGCTACACTTCCCTATCTCCTTTCCGTTTTCTATCTCCGTAGAGTAAGGACTCAGGCCGCGCCACAAGAGACCTAAGCAAGAAAGGTGCTTGCTGACTCGTCACGCCAAGGAAATACCAGTATTCTGAGCCAAAAGCTGACAGCATACGCCGCAACTTCATCTCAGGTCTGCATGCAGAAACAGACCAAGCGGTGAAGTATTAACCTAGAAACTCCATCGATGAAAGAGAGCGATCATTACCTCGAGGCTTGTTAGCAAAGTTGATCTTGAGCCTGGACTTAGGCGGGGTAATTCTAGCGCAGCTCTATTTGCTCCCTCGGATGGTCTTGCTATTGAGGTTTGGAATACAAGAGAGAACTTGTCAGCAGGGAAAAATCTAAGAGCTTTCAATCGAAAGTGGTGGTGAATGGCGGTGGTGATGGTAATGGCAGAGGAGAGAAACATGGAGCTCGCGACCCTACCACCACCAGCAAAGAAGGGAAGGAGAGGGAACCCAAAGACGAAAACAGGATGTGTGACGTGCAAGTGAGTCACCCCCCTCCCCTTTAACTTCAAAGAATCCTCAAGAAGTAGCATAACTGACACGTCAAAGAATGCGCCGTATAAAATGTGATGGTAAATATGTATTCCTCATTTTCGTATCTTCGACATATGGAATGGAAATCCTGTTCCGAATCAGGACGTGAGATCTGCCTATCTGGGTATCGTACTCCAAAGAAATATATAGCCACTGACTCCACCAATGCAGAAGGGAAACCCGAGTGCAACAGATGCATATCTACAGGCCGCACATGCGATGGATACATCTCATTACCCCCAAGATCCAAGAAAGCCCCTAACCGGGCAGCGCCTGTTGCGTTGGCACCTGCGCCTACCACCGCAACACCCATCAGTCTCCATATCAGGTTCATCAGGAACAATATCAGTATCCCCTCCTCGCCATCAAGCAACCACAACATACCAAGCAGCGACCTCCGCGCTCTCGAGCATTTTCACTATCGTACATCTAGGGCCCTCGGTGGTTGGCTTCTGGCTCCATTCTGGTCATACCATCTCCCACAGCTAGCACACTCTCAGCCGTCAACCAGACACGCCATCATCGCCATCTCCACCATCCACGAAAATATCGAGTGGGTTCGCGGAGCACCTCCGAGCGACAAATGGGGGCGCCAGCCAACTGTATCCATTTCCAGCAAAGACTTCGCAGAAAGGCATTATCAATCTGCGGTCTCGGCACTGGCAAGGAGTCTCGCGGCTGGGACTGCTGGCGAAGAAGTCGCATTGACGAGTTGTGCGATGTTCGTGGTGTTTAACTTTATGTCTGGGGGCAATTTCGCAAGAGCGGTTTGGCACCTGCAGTATGGGCTTGAGATCTTCAGTCGGTGGAAAAAGACCAAGTTCGTGGCCGAAGGATCGTTCGAAGCAAGCTTGATAGAGTTGATGAGAAGGATTAGTCTTGACGGCCAAGCGATGAACGAAACCATTCCAATCGAGGAGCAGGATGATGTTGACCTGGCGGAGCTTGAGGACCTGGAAGAGGCGGGCAGAGCAATTGAAGCTCTGGCGAAGGAAGGCCTTCGTTTGATCCGTATGGATGTCGTGCTGTCGAAGGAAATGAATAACACTGCTGGCCGGCAGTCCCTCAACACTCGGGTTGCCTCGCACATCTCCAATCTCGCCGTGTGGCAATCAAAATTCGAGGTAATGGTCGCAGAGCCTCAATTCCTCCTCACAGCCGAGGACAAGGACCATATAAACCAACTCCGTATTCTGCACCTTTCG
Organism: Cadophora malorum; assembly: GCA_017365405.1. Lineage (NCBI taxonomy): Eukaryota > Fungi > Ascomycota > Leotiomycetes > Helotiales > Ploettnerulaceae > Cadophora > Cadophora malorum. Next base: position 142,717 of record JAFJYH010000053.1, read on the forward strand.
GCTCGAATCTGGATATATGCTGGATTTCCCGCTGCGCAGGGCTCACACCCAACGAAAATCCTCGAGACGTTCATCAGCCTGGTGGATGAGCAGTATGATAGCTGGCAGGCCAGAGGCCTGGAGCAGTTTGGTCGAACGTTTTTGTTCAACAAGGGGCTCTTGCCGACGATAACGTATATCATCACTTCCTCCTCCTCCGAGAATTTGAGAGCGCGCGCGCTTGCCCTTTGGACGAAGTCGACTCCGGATAGTACCGTCGATGTTCCACCTGCTGCAACTGTCGAACCTCGCGGAGCGACAGTGATTGCAGGGGATGCTGTCATAGCAATCGATATAAATTCTAGGCTGACTTAAGTAGACATAAGCTCACCCCGAGCCGCACTGCTGATGGCTCATGGGATGTGACTAAGGAGTTTGCAATATAAAAGGAACTTCTCCGAGACGCTGCAACATTGCACCATCTATTGTTTCGCTTGCGTATGCGTACGCGTGAGTCGTGCCTCGCTAGATATCGTCTCATTGTCGTCCATTTCGCGGTTGAAAGCCAGATACTCCGAGGCCCTCTTCATCTCGAATGAGACTCGACTTTCTGTGGTGACGGTGATCTGACTCCTTGCCGTCTGCGACGATGGGTTCGACTGCTTCGACCTGTCTTCACCCGATAATTCGATCCCGCCGCCAAAATTTCTGGAATTCTGTCCTCGAGGTCCGATCTTCTGACCCCAGCTTTTGTTGGTGTTGTTTCGGGAATTGACTGTCGTGGGGAATACTCCGGGGATGTATTTCATGATAAGCGGACGGATACACATTAAGCATGCGCAGATGACAGCCGTGTAGGTTTCTATTGATGACCAAATGACCACGTCTACATAGTTCCCTGTATCGATGTTAGCGGCGACGGAGAGCTGGGGATATAGGAAACCAACATGTCTCGTCAATGGTGTTGCCATAGGATGTGACGTATTTGATTCTGACGATACTCGTGACGCATGCGCTGCAATTGATCAGCATCGCAATGAAAATTTGGGAGAAGATACTCACAAGGATCCCAAAGCGAACATGAAACCCAGGGCAATTCTTTTCCGACGGCTCAAATTCAACCCCTTCAACTCAAAAATTGGAAGAAGCATGATCGCGAAGTCCTCAAATATACTAAATCCTGCCCCAGCATAGATCAAAGCCTGGGAATTGACGCACTGTCCGACAATTTCTCGATCCCATATGGAGCGCACGGGGACACACTGGAAGGCGACGACGAAGAAGAAGGCGGTGCCGTGGCAGACCATGAAAACCATGAATATCTTACAAACAAGTCGGAATCGTTGGCTGGGGAATATACGGAGGTAGAGCAGGAGGATGGACATTTTGGCGAGGGTCTGAATGATAACATAGAAAAGCTGCACAGCATAAAAGATCTGGGCTTCCGTCAATCCTGGGGGTTCGAGAGTGCTAGGGGTCCTCTTACCTTAAGCAAGGTAATGATATTCGCCGGCGGTACATTGTAAAAATGCTTTCCAAGTCCAAGACCAGAGGCAGCTTGAGGGCCATTAGCATCGTGCATGAAAAATTACCAGAATGAACTTACGATATATGGGAAGTACCGTCATTGGTATCATGAACACCTAGATATATCATCAGCATGTCATCCGAGCCAACTCGGGTTTTACACCTACAACGCAAGCCAGTATTGACCAGTCATCCCACCACACCTTGCGAGCTATTATGACTCTCGAAACGAAACGTAGGATTATGATCGGGTAGGTGAAGGCTGCTAGGATGATGGCTGCTCGCCGAACTTCTGCTTGACGCGATGGGACCGGAACTCCTTTGCATATCCCGTCTTGTAAAATTGCCAAAGAAGCTGAGCAGCGTTAGTTTCAAGGTTGGTATACAGTTCGAGTGGGACGGCTGTGTATGTACCATATTGCTCTGTGACATTACATGCCCCTATCACACAGGTCGAGATGTCATATTGAAGGTCGTCGCTCGTGCACAAACAATTCGGTAAATCTGTTAGGTTGCACGCAGGCAAAATTACAGTTGAAGCACATTGTATCTGGGAATCTTGTCAACGATGTCTGATATGGACAGCAATCAAGAGCAACCTACAGCGCAGCTTGGGAACTTGGTCAATAATGCATAATCGAGCTGGGCCAAGGCGGCGCCAAACAAGGCTGCGGCCGGGTATAGAAAGGAGGCGCGCATGGCGGGATGTTTGTTAAGGGTCAATTGCGAAAAGCCTCATATTATCTCTCAATATCGTCCTATTCTTAGGTGAAGAAAGTCGAGGTCGAGAGAACTTTCCTGGTGGCACAAGACGAGGGAGTTCCCCAGTTCTGTAGTCGCGGGGAATGATCCAAAATATCACCGTAGATCATTCTAAAAGGGGCGGGCTGGCCAGAAACTGGGCTAGCACTGAGAGCCACCTGGACGTCAAATATTAGCGTGAAGCTCGCACGTCTGTGGAGCAATAGTTCATGGACTAGGTTAACGTTAGCATGGCACCAATCATACGGATGGCTTCCTAGCGAATTATTGTTTTCGTCCGAAAACGCACGTCCGTTGCAGCTGATAAGCGATGGTTGGACCAAAAACATGTGCCCTGCATCCAATACCAGCACTGCGCACAGGCAGAACCGAGTCACGACACCCAACTGGAGGAGGCTCATCCTATGGCAGCCAGCCCGCAATCAAAGCGCTCCAGTGAGAGCGGGATGTCATGGATTTCTGGTGAGATGCGACGCCTCGGCGGCAAAAAAGAAACATCGTGACAATCCAGTCGCAGTTGAGAGATGGCCTCGGCATGATGTTTTTGCTGCTGACTTGATCGCCTCCACGCCGAGGATTGGAAATGATCTGCCTGTAGACTTTCCTACCTGCGAGAATGCCGAGTTCAAGCGGCGCGCGGCGCGATCCTTTCGCCTTCATCTGAACGCTTGCCTACTATCGATTGTTAGTTGTCATCATTAGATGCTGACTGGTCCGTCGTGAACAGATGGCTTTAGCTGTGAACCAACCCCGCCCACTTCAGTAGCTGCCGTATAGGGCAGACTGAACCTCGGACGGTTTCCAAGTTCTCAAAAAAGCAGAGCCAGTCCGAGAACTTCCACAATTACCAAACTCAAAACTCAAGTTGACGCTCGATGCCGAAATAAGAATTTTCGACAGCCGTGTGCATGGATGTTGCATCTTGATTTGGATGCACCCACAGACCCCCGCTTCAAGCCACAAGTTGAGATCTGCACTGATCGTCCGGGGACTCTGCCGCGCATGATTCAGTTGACACCCCGGTATCCTAGCGAGGATCTAAGTTTTAGACCATCCTGAACCTCTTGAGGATGACCGCAAGAGAGTATTAAAGTGAGCATTCCCCAAATGCTTCAGTATGTACAGCATACACGAGGAAGACCGCGTGCCTGGTGCATTTGTACGCAGCTGAATGTCGCTACCCGCGTTTCAGCTGAGGAGGGGTGCGTGAATGTGCAGTTCCTGGATGGAATACTGGATCTATCGGTGGAAGTGAGAAGAAGAAACAAAGGAGGAATCCACTAGGTGTCGGAGACCTCATACTTGTTTGACGGATAATAATGAAAGAACAAAACGACTACACGGAGAGAAATTGTCGCACGAACAAGAATCCTTCGAGGGCTTGAGCACAACCAGATTCGAGACGGGGAAGGGGCCAATGGTCCACACTGGCCAGAACAATTACTGCGCAGATGTTTCTCATTCAATGGACACACTCATTCAGCAGGAGAGGTCTATAGAACTCAACTGCTCTGACGATAGTAGTAGGCTTTGTCCAACTTTGGCTGCAGAAGCCACCTGAAAAAAGGATTTGCGCTTCTTACGTCGCGATTCATGACCATCCAATTCGGCTCGATCCAGTTGGGTTCTCCGTCTCCTTAAGCTGGCTAAAAGCACTCGGGGTCAGATTCGTGCTACCTCGCTGCTCACAATGAAATATGAACATAACCACCGTGATCCGGATGGAAAAGACAATACTTCTCCGAAAGGGTGTCCCAGGTGTTGGGTTGGCGAGACGCACGCAACAACTGCTTTACGGAGAGCACTTCTCGGGCATTTCTATGTTGAACTTGTTTCCGTAACCCTGGTTTCTCGCAACATTTATATTTTTGCCATTTCTCAGTAGACATGGCTACTGTGTTGAGCGAAGCCAGCTCTCCCGAACCTTGGAAGTACTTGACCAGCGCCTTGATAACCCCTGGTATAGCAAAAATTCCACCATGTTACGCTGTCCCGTCGGTCCACCATTGTTCCGCTGTGTATACGTCCGATCGAACATTTGTATCGTAACCCGAGTCGCATTGAAGAAGATGCCTGCGAGTTGGCTTGATTGGGCGCTTGTCTGGTGCTTCGGAAGGAGGTAGAGTCGATCGCACCGCGATGACACGATAAAGCAAGATTGGTAGGTCCGTCAGGTCGTCAGGCGGACCAGGTGTGCTTGCGTGTTTGCTCCCTTCGCGCCATCATCCATATGCCATCTCTGCCATCTCTGCCCTCTTCGCCCTGCCCTTCTACCAGACGGCAAGTATTACGCGTATAATCCGCGGATCCGTTGATCTTTCTTGTGTCGCAGACATAGGCACCAGGTGGTCCATACGGTCTACTGTTGTATTACTCGTTCAAATGTACTCCCAGAAACCAGTTGCAACAGCAATGAGGGTCTTGAACTCAGACTAGCCTTCGAAGGCCTCGCATAGTCCATGGAGTTGTGAGGCATGAAGAACCATGATCGAGTACATTCAGCGAGCCATTGGTCTGTTGTCGACGTTCTGGACGAGAGTTCATAGAGGCCAGGGAGAAGTTGAGGATCCATCCGCATTGCAAGGTTCACGACGACACACGTGACACCATGACTAGCTTGGGCCCCTCCTTTCTCTGTTTTTCTCTTTCAACTTCAAGCTCTTCACTCCAAAGCAAGGTGTAATAGAAGCAATTCGAAGCTGCAAGTTCCAGAGTATGGCGTCCGTAACCCCCGGCAATTTGCAAGAACGATAGCAGGTGCACTTGCTCTCCTTCGCCGCCCGAAGATTCAAGTTCCACTCTCAAACATTGCGGGCTCCTCGAATTCGACGTCCTAGCTTATGCGGGTTTCTTTCGACTTGCACCTGAAGATAATGGCACGCCCTTATCAAACCATGACTACATCATACAAATGATCAGTCTGCTGTTCCAACTGGAAACGACGGTACGGTCCTACCAGGCACGATGGTCTGCAGAACTAGTATCTGACGAGATATGCTTCCTATCAATGGCGAGCAAGTGATTGGCTTGACCGCAGCCTAGGCAATCGGCTGGTAGGAAATCAATGGTCAGAAGCTAAAATGCTCTCATTTGGATCCTCTCTTCTCTCTGCGGTGTCATTTTTTTCTTTGGTATGGCTGTGCCGTCTCAGGTATTCCAATAATTCGGTCACTTCAAATCCCTTTCATGTTCTTCATTGCCACCCATTTGTCCGTATTCCCAATATGAAATTTCAATTGGCGTTGTCAAAGTTTTCAAGCAGCTCGTCGACTTCCACTGTCATCCGTTGCTCTCCCGTTCGTTGGCCTACGACATCTGCCTAACGGAGAGCATTCCCAGGTGTTTGAGTGCACTTTTGCCATTTCGTTATCTATGCCGAATTGCTGCCAGGTTCGGTGTATGGCGGAAGAGCAGTACTAAGAGAACTTCCATGTGCACTATTGCTTGTCCTAGCAAATAAGCATGACCATCACCGTCGGGATCTGTCATTTCGTCACCACACACAATTCTACTGCCTGCTCTACTTATCTCACGTTATGAACTCGGTCAGTCATACACTTCTAAGCCTACCACAAATGCATGGCGATAACTTGTACGTTGTTAGGGCTTTGATGTGCAGGACGCATCGGCATTATGAAGCCCAGTCAGGACCGAGCATGGATAAATCCGGGGTGCAGCAACCAATCCCTGAGGTCCCAACGTGCATCGGGATGAGTAAGGACGACCGCGACAAATGCCGAATACTTCACCAAAATAACGTCAATATAGATATGGGCATATTTACCGATCATGGATCCAAATTCAACTCTTCAATTGCCCGTCACTTGCTTGACGAAAAAGAACACGAAGCAAACTTTACTCTAGGTTAAGAATTCACCTTCTTTCACGATTGCACTCCGACAGTTTACTAGAATGGCTTCGGCAGACCCAAACCACTTCGACGTACTAGTGCTTGGCAGTGGTGAAGCTGGCAAGTACATCGCGTGGACTCTTGCTTCACAAGCCGGCAAGCGTTGTGCTGTTATCGAAAGACGTTGGCTAGGAGGGTCATGTCCTACCATTGCCTGTCTCCCCAGCAAGAACGTCGTACACACAGCAAACGTCATCCATGAAGCTTCTCAAGGCCAATTTTACGGAATTCTCAACTCGCCAGGCAAAGTCGATTTATCCATGACTGTTGTTCGCGAACGGAAGAGAGAAATGGTTACTGGGTTGGTGGACATGCATGCGGACAAATTTAAGGAGTTCGGTGTCGAGCTTGTCTGGGGTCAGGGTAGGTTCGTAGAAAAGAAGAGCATTGAGGTCGTCGGGAAAGATGGCGAGAAGCGTATCTTGACTGGAGACAAGATCGTGGTCTCTACTGGGTCGAGGGCAAGAATCGACGATATATCGGGACTCAAAGCAGCAAACCCACTTACACACATAGAGATTCTAGAGTTGGATGTGTTGCCGAGCCATCTCATCATCCTAGGCGGCGGCTACATTGGTCTTGAATTCGCCCAGGCCATGCGACGTCTCGGAGCCGAAGTCACTGTGCTTGAGAGGAATGCTCGGCTATTGAAGAAAGAAGACGAGGATATCGTCGCAGCTCTGGAAGAAGTGCTCAAGAATGACGGCGTCAAAATTCTCACCTCCACGACAATCACAAGCGTCACCGGGAAATCTGGCACTTCGGTGACTCTCAACGGCACATGCTCCAACTCACCCTTTACCATAACAGGCTCACACATCCTGTGCGCGACCGGCCGCCTCCCCAACACAGCTAACATCGGTCTCGAGGAAGCCGGAATTACTCTCACGCCCCAAGGCTACATCTCAACAGACGAACACCTCGAGACGTCCAGCCCTGACGTGTACGCTGTGGGCGACTGTGCAGGCTCTCCGAATTTCACACACATAGCTTACGACGACTTCCGCATCGTTTCCTCTATCCTGCTTGGACAGCCGCAACCTCCCAACCGCAAATCTGACCGCCAAGTCCCATTCACGCTGTACACGACTCCCGAACTCGCCCATGTCGGACTTCGCGAGCACGAAGCTGTCTCCAAAGCTTTGAAATACAGAATTGCAAAGATGCCCATGGCGGGCTTTCTGAAGACTCGAACTTTGGGCAATACGGCTGGTTTCGCGAAAGCGCTGATTGCGGACGATGATACCATCCTGGGATTTACGGCATTGGGCTTGGGCGCCGGTGAGTTGTTGCCTGTGGTCCAATTGGCTATGAAGAAGGGGTTGAATTATGAGGATGTGAGGGATTTGGTAATTACACATCCGACGTTGAGTGAGGGGTTGGTGGGGTTGTTTTCGAGTGTGCCTATGATGGGATGAGAGTAATCTGAGGAGTATCTGGATTGTATTTCTCACGGTAAGCGTGTTGGGGGGATCAATAGGGGGCCACCAGTTCTGATGGACTTCCCGTTCAGGTTTCGAATGTTCCGCGAGAAAGGTAGCTGTAATGTTTTCATTCTCGGTGCTATATCACCTGCCTGAGTGAAGACTTTGGTTAGATGATTCGATTTCTTGATTAAGCTGGAAAGAGATGCTTCAATTTCTCAATTTGCATTTGGGTGGTAAATCTGCCGTGGAACGAGCGATACTGGCCTCGAAGTCGTGGTTGCAATGTCAATCATCAATCAAATGCCTTGTTTGCCCTCTCGATTCCATGGGCAGTCCTGGCATGCTTGGAAAGGACATTTGAGTCAATTATTGTAACATTTCACTCAACTCATATCATGGTATTTCCCTCCAATTTCTCACATCCCTCACTTCACTTATGCCTCATTCCACATCACCCCTCATTTCTTTCACATGCCATCTTATTTGCATCACTCAGCCCCTCTATCCCTCCAACTAACCCCCACTATCTACTCTGGAGGTCTCACACAAAAGCAATGATCGAAGAACCCCACCAACCACCACCTGCAAGATAATCGAGCAAACTCGCCACTAACAGGCCGCGCTACGGGATATGGACCCTGAGGGTGCATGCATGAGATAGCCAGGCGAGTTTACTTCAAGGTGATTTTGTGGCGTTCATCGCTGCATTTTTTCGGGCGAGGTGAAAGTCTGGATCAAATAGAGAGCCAGAGATAGATCTAGCCTACAGGGATGCCAACGTGCTGTGGAATAGATGAAACCAGAAGAGTTCTGGCCAACCAGACTCTCAAGGGCTCATTCTCGCGATATGAATTGCCCGTGGGTGTCAGCTCAACACAACATATAGCATATCGCATCGATCGCCTCGAGTGCCGATTTGTAGATGGGTTGCTGTTCCGATTGAGTTCATTCACCAACGATTCAGGGACGCATGATGGACCTGGCTCTAGGCTCCAGGCGGTTTGGCATGGTATGACCGAGAGTTTGGCTTTGGCTTCGGGAGGGGTAACTTGCAAGAAGTTCTTACCTAAAGCATGATTAGTAGTCACATATCTATCCCGCTGACTTGGATACTTTCGCTAGTAGTTTTCCGACTTCATACTTCAGCCTCCCATCCAGCGTTGATATCTAATTAACTCTCATAAAGCTTTAGCTCACCAGCACCTGTTAGAGAACTTGCTCGTTTGCGCACATAGGGCGTGCGCAAAATATGCAGCAGCTGTCATGCAAAACAAATGACGATGATCATTATCTCGTCATCGTACACATGAATCTCAGGGGAAGGGGGATTTTCGCAGCAGCGTGACGCAACCATTGTCACTTTTCCCTCTGCCTGCACCCTTCGCTTCTCTTCTGTGCTGCAAACAACCATCAGCATCAGCTCACAGAAAAAGCTCCGGCTCAGATACAGCAGAGTGCTACCCCTCCTTCGTCAAATGCATCCTCCATGACGATTCGCCAAGCACTCTATCAACGCCTATCAACCCATCACATGCAGCACTCCCAAAGTCCAGACGAACGAAATGCACCGCAGGTCTCCACATTCCGTCAAATATCCCAAGCTTCCTGGGCAACTCTGCATGTCCAGATGCCCAGGCACGGCTCGCCTGCAAATGCACAAGATGCCAAGGTATGGTAGCAGAAGATGGAAAGATAAGCCTGGAGCTGAGCCAATTGGGTGGGGCCTGAAGCTGGAATGCAGATCAGACCCCGCGCTCGTCAAACGCAGATGCAGAGATGGCGATGACCGCAGAGCAAGGAACGTTTCAGAGGCGACAAACGCAGGAAAACTCGGAAAGGTAGGCGTCTTATCGATGACACGACGAATGCTCTCTCGATATCTACAATACTCTATCATTCATGCATTGCAGATGCAGATAACTTTCGTGCTGTGCATTTGCTTGCAAAAAGCCATATCTCTACTCGAACGGCGAGTCCGTCTGGGCATGATACGCCATGCAGCATTTCCAAACTCTGCTCGCAGTTCGCATTCCCCATCACTCCATCTCACTGGTCAAGGACATTCAACTTCCTAGCATCTCAAGCTGTTGACAGCCAGAACAAGCGCTAAAGCGTGCACGGTGGTGGCTTAGATGCTCTTTGAGATGTTAGCTTCATGACGTTAAGGCGAATGAGTGGAACTGTGGTTCACCAAATGACCCTCTTGTGGTTTAGAGCGGACTGTATCTGCGGGGTTTCCTGGGGATTGTGGATTTTGGTTTGACGCTTGGCGGCACTGGAGCATCCCTACCTGTGAGTACCCTGCCGAGAGCGAGATGTTGTAGATTATGAACCAACCAACAGAGCAGAAGAGAGTGCTCCAGTGGAGAACTGATTACGGTCCAAGTCCCGGTTCTAGTGCCCTGGGATGAGCTACCTTGATAGGGATGAATAGGTAAGGCAGGGAAGCAGAAGCTGACTCCGACTGGCGGTACGAGAGAGGGGAAGCATGATGGACCTATCCTATCTCCTCATTTTTGTTCTTACGTTAGAGAAGATAGATAGACCTGAATGGGCTGGTCTGGCTTGGGACTGGCGGGAGGTATATAAGGGCTTGGTCCCGTGGTTTCCTTTCTCAGACCTATCTTTGATTTGAAATATATCAACAACAACCCCGCATCATTAACATTCTCCAACAAACAAAGACCAGGGGGGAAATAAAAACAAAGCGAAGACAAGATCCATACGAGAAAATATCAAGATAAGACATAGACAGCTTTACTCGAATCTCGAGAACGGGATAGATTGCAGAGGACAGTAGCTCCATTCACACATATTCCATCTTCACCATGCCTGGCACAACAGTCGTCAGTCCTACCTCTCCAGTATTTGACGTCAACACACTGCGTAAGTCAATCCCTCATTCTATATCGCCAATCGAACACCAAAAACCAGCCTCGGATTAAACCCGCCTTTCAATCCAATATTACTTGTCTCACTCCCTTGTACTCAATCCAAATAAGAGCTCATACTTACACTCTCTTGTACAGGCCGTCTCTCAACAGCAGGCAGCGGCAGCGGCTCTGGCTCCGCCACGAACGGCAGCACCAACTTGTCCACCGACGATGGCCCCGAACTAAAAGATGACCCCGCGCACCGCCAAGACTGGAGCAAAACCACCGCCCCCGACGAGTCATGGGCCACTCGCGAGCGCCGCCGACAATCGATGTGGTCGAAAGCCGAGATGCCCATATCTCCCAAGAAACAAGCTGGACGCCACGGCTCTGTGCTCAGCGTCTGGGTCTCGGGTAAAGATAAAGATGGAAATGACATACTCATGCATGATAGTGGTGATGAGGCGCAGGATGATCTGGATAAGATTGAGAATGGCGAGGATGTCGATGGCATACATGGGAAGAAGGCTGTTTTTGTCGAGGAGGAGGATCCCAGTGAGGAGGTCAAGAAGCTAAGACAAGAACTAGCTGAGATGAAGGCTAAGCTCGCGAGGCTGGAACCTGAGGAGGTCAAGGATGATGGCGAGTTCTTGCTTGTCAAGCCTGTAGATGTGACTGGCGAGGCTGAAAAGAAGGAGCGGAGAAAGTCGAGAGGCAGCAGAGGAAGTAGAGGATCAATGGGTGCAATGGGCGCTGAGCGTAGAGGAAGTATCTTGAGCTTGTGGGCGCAGGGTACGGATAAGTTGGGAAGACCAGTTATTATGCATCATGATGAGGAGTGGAAGAAGGAGGACGAGGAGGTCATCCAAGAAGAGAAGGAAGAAGTGAATGGCAAGGCTTGAATTTTTTTTTCCCGTTTCCCTTCCTGGTCCAGAGAACTTTTTTGTTGGAATCAGGTCGTCAACTTGACGTTGCTGTGGGGAGTTCGCTTCAGCTGTTTTTGTTATCTTTGCTTCCGCTTGCTTAGTTTGGTTTCTTGGGCGGGGAATGGGAAGATAAAGAAAGAGAGGGATGGGGAAACATTATACCCAAGCGACTTGCCCATGTTTGGGCGACTCGATGTATTGTAAAGGGTAGAAATTATCATGATTTAATCCAACGGCCTCTTTAAGTTGCTTCACTGATTTCGGTGACTTGGGCTTGGGTCAAACGGGTGTTGAGACCGAACTATTCCCGTTTTCGGTAAATATGACAGACTTACTTGTCGGACACCGCTAATTTCAAGAACCATGAGATCTGGTATGGATTGAGAGTTTCGGAGAGCAGGTATCATCTCGCTGAGGTTGGTCTCACGTCAAGTTACTATGCTGGATTTGGGGTGTTTCTCCTCTAGCCATGAAGATGAGCTTCATTGCATTATTGCTCCATCACTTAGACTGAAAGAAGAGAAACATGGGAAGTAATATTATTACTATAATTATTCACTAAGACCTTATGATGAGTGCCCCAAGTCAAAAGAATGTTCTTGGATTCCATGCTCAGGAAGACCTCCTCGTCTTTCAAATCAATCTAACTGGACCTTAGACGTTCACTCTTCTTCCAGTCATCAATCACCTCTTCGTTCAACCTTCAATCACAGTATCATCGACCTTCAATGCTCTCAATTTCTCCCCTTCACTCACCTCGCCCCTCATAACCCTCTCACAGAGCCCCTTCAGCCTCGGAGCTACCCACTCGAAATCCTTCGCTTCAAGATAAATCTGGCCGCTGAACCTGATCCACAGTTTCCCGGCATGAACCGCAGTCTGTAAATAAGTATCGAACTCCCTCGCAGCTGTAACTTTGAGCCAAGCGCCGATCTTCTCAGCTTCGCTTAACCTTAATTCTCCATCCTTTGCCTCACCGCTGCCGTCATATTTAACATCATCAGAAAAAGCAAAAGGTAACTCCACATTAGCAAACGCACAACCTCTCATCTCTCCTCCCTCCGTCGACATCACACTCGTCCCCAGAACACTCGCCACACACTCTCCTCCCTTCCTCGCGATCTCAAAACAGTACTTCCTGATGGCCTCCTCTCCGCCGCAGACTTTGTTGCGGAATTCGAGAGCAGCTGGGATGCATAGGTAGGGAGTATAGTCCATTGTGGCGACAAATTCGAAAAGGTAGGTGAATGCTGAGCGACCGCTGGTATCCTCGGGGACGTCGAGGAACTGGTAGCCGTGGGAAGTGGGGATTGAGGTTCGTATAAGGTGCTGGTTTCGTGTGGGGACATAGAAGACGGCGCATGAGCGTGGAGTATAGAGCCATCTTTGTGAAACATTAGTCTCTTGATTCTGATGATGGATAAAGGTTTTGCTCACTTGTGGCAATTACTGACGAAGAAGTCTGGGCTTACTTTACCCAGATGTGTGAGGTCGATTAGTCCTAGATCTTGTTAGCGAATCTCTCCACCAACATCCATAGAAAGCTGGCTCGAGTGGATTCCAACGGTAGACCACAAATCCAATGATCTGCATTATGGAACTTACCAATTCCATGCGCTCCATCAACCAAACTCAACACCCCCAACTCCTTACAAACCTCCACGCACCTCTCCCACGGAAACCTCGCTCCAGGAAAAGTCAACACCGTATCACACATCGCCAATCTAACTCTCTTCCCCTCCCCTTGCAAACCCATAATCTTCTCCCTCAGCTTCCTCACAATTTCATCATCCTCAATCGGATACACCAGATCCGCCTTCTCGACCCTCAATCCACCCTTGATCATCTCGCCAATACTCGCCAATGTCTTCTCACAAGCTGGATAAATCGTCGAAAACACAACGACCACATCGCCTTCCTCAAACATAATGTTCCGAAGAACAGTGTTGACGCCCGTAGTTGCGTTCGGCACGAAAACTATTTCTGAAGGGGGCACGCCGAGCAGGGGTGAGATGAGAGAACGGGACTTGGCGAGGAGGGGGAAGGTGTCGAAGCTGATGAATGTGTCTGGTCGGGCGATGGCTTGGCTCTGGAGATCGTAGTGGGCTTTTCGGACTGGGGAGGGGTGTGTACCAAAAGAGCCGTGGTTGAGGGGGACATATGTTGGTGCGAATTCGAAGTGGGTGGTTCGCATGGAGTGGGCGAAGGTCACCGGGGTCTTGCGTGTGAGTGTCATTGTTGATGAGATTCAGGCGAAGGGCGTCAGGTAATGGATGATGTGCTTTGTGATGGCAGGACGTGTGTTCTATGCTATGAAAATCGACTTCGAAATGAAGAAAGTCATCAGTCTGATACCGAAGGTTTGTGTGACCAAGAAGGAGCTTTGGGGCGCTTATCGTGAAGTAAGGTGAGCTCTCAATAGTGGGGGGCTCAGGGGGCGGGGCTCGCTAACAGACAGCCTGGCCTTCGGAATTGACATCAAAGCATCACTTGCGCGTGGAGTACATGCAGCTGTAAGTCATACTGCCTGTATATCCTGAATACAGACTTTTGAGCATGAGGCACCTAGAATGACTCAAACTAACCTGCCGCTACACAGGAATGTGATCGGGAACCGCAAACCGAGAGTTAGAGAATACAAGATGAATTGTAAATATGGTTGGATATCCTCAATAACAGATCCGTATGGTTCATGACATGGAGCGATAACCTGAAAATAATCAGTCCGAGTTGCGATATGTCCACACTTGAGATCACCCTCCTAGGAATGTTTGGAGAAATCCTGGCTATACACAGGCGCCGTCCTACCATGGCAGAGCAAGTTCCTGAATTCGCCGACTTGTGTAATGCTATCTTCCGTCAATCAACCTGTTGCACGAATAAAGTCGACGGTATTATTCAATTGTGTTCATTCCATGAACGAAGTAGACTAGAATTGTTGGCGCGTTCGTGTTCATTACATTTGAAATCTAGCTCGTTGTGGGTATCCAGAGTAACCGCTATGCCCAACCCATGTGCTCCGACAATGTTTGCCATTTCCAAACTCCATCGTAATGCCAGACCCGAAACACTCTCCTACTGATAACTTACAACTGCTGAGGCTGTACATTCTGTCACAGCACGCAAAATCACGATACACCTCATCCTGGTCTAGATCTACATCAGAAATTCGGCTTCCTACCATTCGTTCCCGACTCACCCTCTAACTCAGATGTCATTTGTCCCTAGGGTATCCTTTTATGATTTTGAGTGGCGCAGGGACTTCCGTCACGCTGAGCTCGACGGGTGGTCTCGGTATCTCCCTTCCCTCACTGGGAAGTTCATAGTGTTGCGACTGGAGAAATCCAGGCGTCGAGGGTGTCATGGGCATGGGTGTGTTGAGCGTATCCTGCTATTGTATCAGTATAGTCTGCGGTTTGAACACTAGGATGAGGCATTTGACTTACACTGTACCGAACTGGCACCTTCTTCACATATCCAATTGCTTTCGATGAATCTGCCCAAGCCATGACAATCGCCTCCTCATCTGGCAACTTCATAAAAGTCATCGCAAACGCATCCGATCTCGTCGTCAGTTCTTTCGACGTAGCGATTCTCTTCACCTCCATCGGACTCGCATTCAGGTTTGAGATATGATACAAATGTCCTTTGTCATTGACAATGGCCAATTCCCCACCGGTAGGCGAGAATGCCGCGCACTGAATTCGATTCCCGAGTTTGCCTTGATGTGTCGATGAATCCGATCTGATCTCACTTCTATGACCTCCTTGTGGCTGTACGAGAACTGGCACACCCGACTGCGTCCACGTTGAAATAAAAATCAGGTTCTCCTCGCCACCAACACCTGAGCGAAAGATAGCCGAGGACACACCATTATCCTCAGATTCATGTAATGGGACCTGATACCTGCATGTCGCAAGCTCTTGAGTCTCCTCGAAAGGGAAGCGCCACGTATAGATCTGGATCATACCGTTCTTGGGACTTCGCGTACTGCCAATGAGCACGAGACCATCGCTTGAGAAAGAGAGCGTGTCAATAGGTGGGCATTGTCTGCAATCTCTGTGATTACGGATGTGCAAGCGTTCTTCGCGCGGCTCTTCTGATTTAGCAGTGTTGAAGAATCGGACAGTAGAGTTGTCAAAACCGACGACGACGTGGTTCTCTTTGGGGTCGATACAGATGCTGTGACACCAGGGTGAGGATGGCATGCGGTATTCGATCATAGGTACCGAAGGTTGTATTAGATTCACTATTCGGAGCTACGAGTTTGGTCAACTTCCGTTCCTGATGGATCGCGATCGACTTACCGTGAGCTTCTGATCCCTCGTCCCAATAATATACGCCAAATGCACCTTTGTGACTGCCGCCAAGACGCAGTTACTTTCCGTGAGAACAGCACGACCGAGAATAGGAGACGATGCGCCAACGTCCCATATGTTTATGGAAGCTTGGGTCCAGAACAGTATATAGGACGAATTTTGCGATATCGCGACGTTGATGTTCTTGCCGCTCTTGCCTCGAGATATCTTCGACGAACTGACCAAGTTCTTCAAAGATATCTCATCCAATTTTTGACACTCGAGAGTCGTCGATGATAGCGAGCTTGAGTCGCCAGAAGTTTTAGCTGAGTCTTTTCTGGATGAAGTCAGCTTCGACCTCCATCTCGATTTGCCCTTTTCGGGCGGAGGTGCCGATGGAAGTGTCCGAGCTTTTTGTGATAGCTCGGGTTCGAAAGAGACTGTAGATATCGATTGCAGTCGGGACTGGCTGCCTGTCTGAGGAGTCAATACTGGTGACAGAGGTGATACCACATCCCCAACATTTGATGGGGACTTTTGAGGAGGGTTCGAGGTTCCAGGAGTGTCGAAATAATTGGCTCCATCACTTGAAGTCAATTCTTCTGATGGAGTCAGATCGGCTCGTGGCACCTCCGTTCGCTTCCCTAAACCTGGCGAGTGTTGAGACAAGACGAAAGCTTTGGGCATAGATCGAGATCTGTCTGTAAAACTTGGGTCTGGTATCTGAATGCGAGATGGGGGATGTGAAGATGATTCTGCTCCGACGGATCGTTGCCTTCCTTCGCGAAGAATATTTGAGTACCCAGGATGGAACGGTATGCCAGTTTCAACCTTGGGGGATGCCATTTGAAACTGCGTGGGCAGATGTCTTTCCACGTTGATTGTGTCGGCATTTGACTCCAATGGTTTCAGTAATTCCCAAGCACCTTTCGCAAAAGTCAATTCGCGCATGAAGCTAACTTCATCACCACAGACGAGGCATTTCGATTGTGCAGGTAAGCAAATCTCTGATGTGCCCCTTGAACTAGGCTGTATAAATTAGTTGTCTTTCCAGATAATCTTCCTCAACATGAGGTAATACTGATCTGACTCACGGTGAACATTCGTCCTGAGTCTTTCAGCTGTGACTCTCCAACAATATGACAAGCTTCACAGTTGAAGACGAAGACTCTTGGACGAGCCGCTCTAGCTTTGCCACTCGGATCGTCAAGTAACTCGATACTTCTCGTGACTTCTGATATACTGTGCACCATCTCTCGGTCGCTTACTCTATTGACCACTTGTCGATCGCTCAGCCAGGAACAGAGGGCATCAATGGCATCGATATCATTTTCATCGCCCAGACCTTCTGTTGAACCTCTTCTCGTCAAAGACAAGGTATCCGGAAGAATGATTCGAAATGTGTCGCTGAAGTTTGCAAGAAGGTCCACTTTTGACAAGTGCGCAGGTATTCGCATATTCTCGAGCGCATGCAAGACTGCATTCCGAGTTCTCGCTGCCGAAGACTGTAATCTCATATCCCGAGTCTCTCTATTCATGGCGTATTGAACCGATGCTCCGACGATGAAATGCGACACATCTCGGAGAGCCATGAATTGTGCCAGCCAATTGCCAGGGAAGCCATCTTGCGGAACGATATTGGCCACATACTGAGAAGAAAGACAGTCAGGCAGCGGGTACTGTTGTGCCAAATATTAGCCAGTGGTTCAAGCCAGTGCTCAGAATCAAGGGATCTATACCAGTTCCGAGGCCAAATTTGGCAGTTCGGACCTCATGCGCGGGGGAAGCGCGAGCCCATTCGGCTCAGTTCGCAGCGAATCGGTCACTTCTTTGCAGATCAAGAGCAAGAATGATTCAGGGCCCGGATAACTGTCAAAAACACGTTCTAATGATCTGTGGATACGAGCAAAGCGGTCTCGTCGATCTTTGGCCTTTTGATTCGACGGGATCTTAGGGTGTAAGATGAGAACTCGTAGCGCGTTCAGTAGAAGCTTGGGCAGGTATTTATCCCTCAGCAACCGAGCTTCCCACAGGCTTTCCCTTCCCTCAACAACCACCTGCAGTACAAACTCCACACTCCGCAATGTCACCTCCCAGCTTGCGAGGAAGCCCAGATACCATCCCACTGGTTGGATCTCGGATGGCAGCGAGAGTCTCTGGACATGGAAGATCGTGTTCAATTGCGCCAGTAGTGTGATGACCAGATTCTGGTACGTGTCTTTATCTCCGTCGCAGTATATCTTTTCCAACGAGAACTGCCCCAGCAGCTCCAGTATAATATTATCGATATCGCTCCGCAGTGACAGCAGTCTGTACGCGTTTGCAAGACGAGTGAACATGGAGGAGGAGGCTGGTCCGGCCATCGCAGCCAGCGACCCGGTAAGGGCTTGGAGTGCTGTGCCGCATAGAATGTGCGATGAGTGTCGCGCTGGGCCTACTGTTGACGGTTGATTTAAGGTTAACGCACATATGGTTGGGATGATGATGATATGGTGAGATTTTGGAGATGCGACCGTGAGCGTGGGAGAGCACCTGGACCTTATTTGATTGCAACCTTGAAGGAGGGGCAGAGTCGCAGCACAGTGACGAGCACGAGCAGGCAGGCAAGCACAGCTTGGTTAGCGACCTGGGTTTTGGAGCCTCCCAGGTACAGAGGACAGGGAAGCGACAGGGACAGCTCAGGCTGGGTCAGGGTATTATG
This sequence comes from Cadophora malorum, assembly GCA_017365405.1. Taxonomy (NCBI): domain Eukaryota; kingdom Fungi; phylum Ascomycota; class Leotiomycetes; order Helotiales; family Ploettnerulaceae; genus Cadophora; species Cadophora malorum. Next base: position 161,120 of record JAFJYH010000053.1, read on the forward strand.
CATTTCGAGCGGGGGGGCTGATAGGGCTGTCAGGGCTCTTCGATTGTGAGTGGTCCTTCGCTTTGTGGGAGCTGTTACCAGGGACGGGCAGACACTTCGACATGGTTACACTTGGCGAAGCCTCGAGAGGTTTACCCCGAATGTTCTTCTTTGGGCCGAAGCCAATTGGGCCAAAGCTGGACTTTTTTGTCACCCAGCCTCCCGTGTGTAGCTTCCCTTCCTTTATAAGTACTTTTGCTGATTTTATGGTCTAGTAATTACCAGTGATGCCGACTTTCCTGAGTCCCAGAGACTGTCGGTGTATAGTTCACTCCCTTAAGAAGCTATACCCTGGTCTAGTGCCTGTTGAATGGCTTTCCAGTTCCAATACCGTGCCACCCAGGCGTTCCAATGCCACGAGCTAGGACACTCTCCGCATGCCAAGTCCTGTTCACTTTCTCTTTCAACGGTCTAGCCGCGAGTTTGATATCTCACTGGTCCTCTTGCATCCAGCTGTCTGTCCTTATCGGGCTTCAATTACAGTACCCCCCAATTTGTTCTAGATCGGCATTTGGGAGGATGTACCACTTTAATCTCTGTGTCAGGGGGCAGATCATGGTTGCCAGTCTTGCGGTACGTGACTATTTATGGTGCAATATCGATTCGACGATTCACGGCTGGGCGCGACAGAGCGGGGGACCTTGTGTGACACGGTTGCAGGCATTCATTCCTTCACCTGAAGACTTTCTTGCATCGGGGCTGTGCTCTTCTTCATTTAGTGCCTCTAAGATAAGAGCCCAGAGCTGCACATGTTTATACACCTTCCAAGGCTCGCCAGATTTCCTCAAGTGTGGATGCCATATCAGGATTTTACAGCCTCCCCCCTCTTGTGACATCCCAATGTCAATGTCAACATCGATCTCAACTATGGATCACGAGAAGCCCGAGGTAGTCTCTCCGAGAGTCTACGAGTATTTGAGCGAGGCGACTCGATCTCCAGTCAGTCCTGACCTCGATTATCCTCGAACCCCGTCTGTCGACGAGCCGGGAAATGTCGACGAGCAAAAGGACCCCAAGGGAGACAGCGTATGGTACGCTATGCTCTTGTGGCATTGAAGGGTGAGATAGCTGATCGAGTCACAGGAGAGTGCTTAAGGAAAGACACATCAATATGATAGCGTTTTCAGGGACGATTGGAAACGGTCTATTTCTTGGATGTGGAACTTCACTTGCGGTCGCAGGGGCAGGTGGCTCCGTACTTTCGTACATTCTGATGGGCACTGTCATATGCTCGATCATCTCATCCTTATGTGAGATGACGGCTTTGATGCCTGTAAATGCACCAGTGATGGAGTTCCCGAGAAGATTTCTTGATCGCGGGGTAGGTTTTGCTGTGGGATGGATGTACTGGTAAGTCTTAACAAGCTGTGTTTCGACGTCTCATTCAACATCCTGATCTCATAGGTTTGCATATGCTGTTCTCGCTGCAGACGAGCTGGTAGCTGTATCCAACACCATTAAGTTCCGTTACGATGATGGGAGGACGTTCCTCAACTGGTCAACAGGAAACAACGTCGATAATGCTGTCTGGATCTCACTCTTCCTGGTGATTGTAATAGTCATCAACATGTTCCCAGTCCGAGTACGTCATTCTTTTCGGCTTCTGTGCTAGATGATTCTAACCTGCTTTAATAGGTCTTTGGCGAGCTTGAATATGTCTTTGGCTGCATCAAAATCACTTTTATTGTGATGCTCATCATGCTCATGCTCATACTGGGTATCATGAGGCGTGAGTGAGGCCAAATTCCAAGAGACTCCGCATGACTAACAAAATTCGAAGCACGAGCAGATGCATACTATACACAGACTCTCGGATCGAGGTGTAAGTTTCCTTGACTTGGGCCTTGCTACAGTGCTGATTTCAGGGTAGACTGGGACTCGCCGTACTCGTTCTTCAACCCTACCTACCACGTTAAAGATGAGGATGGAAACCTTCAGCGAGACATACAAGGTACTATTGGTACATTTCTAGCTATGTGGACTACGATCGTTCATGCAATCTTCGCATACGTCGGGATGGATATCATTGCTTCTACCGCCGCAGAAAGTAAATCTCTTGCAGATGCGGAAAGTATGAAGATGGGAGCTCGAAAAATCAACCTCCGAATCATCACGCTCTACGCACTTGCTATGCTCACCGTATCGTTCGTCGTTCCAAGAGACCATCCGTTCATCAATGGGAAAGCCCAATCCGTCGGCGCCAAGTCACCATTCATTATCGCTGTTGTCGAAGCGGGACTACCAGCAGCGGCACACTTTTTCAATGCAATTTTTGTGTTCTCGTCTTTTACATGTGCGATTAACTCCATGTATGTCGCCTCGAGAGTGCTACATACTTTGGCTTTGCAAGACCAGACCGGACCCGAATTTATCACAAGGAGACTACGAGCTTGCAGATCCGGTGTTCCAATTCGGGCTGTCTTGGTGACTGCGGGAATGACGCTTATAGGATATATGGGCCGTACTGGAACCCCTGGAGAGGTAAGTACTGGTTGTTTTCCAAAAGAGCTCGAGTGTTGATGGTCAAGACAGAGACTGAGCGAACTCGCTTCCAATTGTACCGTCACCTTCCTCATTGTGTATGCCACCGTGTGTGGAACCTATCTTAGCTTCTTCAAAACGTTGGTACCTCCGGCTCTTCTCTCCATTGACCACAAGGCTAATTTTCGGTATGGAAAGCCTCGAGGACGTTAAATTATATGGCAATACTTCTGAAGCGCAAGCTGCCATGTACGATCGTGACCACCCAAGGTACCCATACAAATCGCACGGCCAGTGGCTCAAAGCAGCCTACGGAATGGTCGCATGCACCATTCTTCTCATCTTCAATGGCGTTGCCGCATTTCTCGAAGATCCCTTCGACATTCGCAGGTTCATCGCTTCATACATCGGAGTAAGTATATCCCGATCTGACCTTCTCTTCCCTGGACCCCTTGTAAATGTGTACTGACTCCAGCATTTTCACTGCAGATCCCCGTTTTCTTTCTACTTATTCTTGGCTACAAGATTAAACGCCACGGATTTCACTTTAGTCAGTGGGGTCCCGAACGCTCGAATGACCTGCGCAACACCATCCAAGCATCCAGTGAGAAGCGAAAGGGGAAATTGGAGTTTCCTGATCACGGATTTACAAAGGATAACCGACGCACATTCGTGGGTTGGGTTTGGGTGTGGCTGAAGTAATTATGCGGAAGTATGCAAGCCTTCGGAGAGTCGAGTCAGGCCTGACAAGGGGATAATTGTTGTGCCAGTGCCAGCGATGCTGCAAATCGAGCAGTAGAATTTGGGAGGAGTAACGTTGCGATGCTCAGTACATACCGAGTACATCTTTCTTTCAATCCAAAATTTCATCAATGTATGCGCACCTCGATCCAATGACTTGCATGATCTCAACCCATAAAATCCATCCGCGTCACTCACATGTCTCTTCCCGCAAGCCATATCCTTCAGCCAACAGCCCCCAACTCCATCTCAGCCATCATCACAGAACGGCCCGCCATCCCGCCGCCTCGTCTCATGTCGAAGAGTAATAATATTTCAGTCGATCAAAACAAGCTTTTTGGCGACCAATTGTTGATAAAGATTTTTGTCAACACCGTCGAACAGAATTTACAGTGGCTGGCTTGCAGAACAGAATATACCCGTGTCGCGTGGTCACACCCAACTCGCTAACCATGAATGATAGAGGCTTGGGGGCTGTGAGGAGAGAACCTTGGTTCCACTCTATGGTCTCTTGGTAACATGTCCTCCTGGATATCTGATTGAAGGATGGGTGAAGATTTATTTCTGTCTTGCATGCCAATCAATAAAGTTATACATACATCAAGGCGTCGATCCCAGCGTTTAGCACTCCCTAGTAGTTCCAGACCAGACCCCAAACTTTCATCAACATTGGGTTTAGCCCACCTTCCCCGTTTTTCCCTCGAGCATTTACGAAGATGCCTGTACATACAGCAAGTCCCGAGAATGAACCAATCACAGCTGCCCCGTCGTTCCTGCTGTGTTCTATTTAAGTTCTCACCACCCAGCCCCTGTGCGGGTGTTCCCCGGATTGGGAAAATTCGTCCGATCATCGTGAAAATCCTTCTCGCTTGGGACAGAGGGTGTTCAGCCTTATCTACGGCACAGTACAGGGAACCGGTACTTTTGTTGATGAGGTGCGTGGGGAAAGCCCAACTCGGTGACGGAGGGGTCGTGTACCGGTGGGGGTGCCGAGGTGTTGTACAAAGAATTCTCTGGTGATGCTATAATTGAACAGAAAGACCTATCAATCACATCTATTTGGAAATTTTGAAAATTGATATGTTGATTGCGTTCCGATTTTGGGATATTTTAGGCATTCAAAGTCCGGAGTAGTTCAGCTAGGCAAGACTTAGAAGCTTGGATACTTTACATACCGCTTAGTTCATGACTTGAAAATGAGCACAGGGGATCAAACAGCTCACTAAAGCTTGTTGCTGATTCCCGTTTAGGGCAAGCAAGTATAAGTGGGAAGCATGAGCATCAGTACTGACTTGGAAGGTTTGCTAAGGCCCCCAAAGCAGGGCAGAGATGCTCAAGCGAGTTCTCCGAATTCTCAACAAAGCTCTATTGCTTTTTGCAACGCTGAATGGCAGCAAGAATTGGCACCTCTAGACCGATGACGGTGCGTGGATCATTTCATTTTGACTTCGCCTTTACAGCGCATTGTCGTTGTCAAGGCAATCATCGCGAGGAGCAGGAGGAAAGCCATGGTTAAGCTCCAAGTGAGGCCTGAAATGTGCGCTAACGAGTAAATGATTACAATGCGAAAATTGAATGGGCCAGTGACAGAGATGAATCTTGCCTGGCGATTGCAGATCTAAATCACGTAGATATGCAAAAGTCAATACAACGAGATCTCTTGTCCAGATTTGCATTCATTTCTCATGGGAATGGCATTGAAATGCCATTTCCTCAGCAGTCTCCCAATCTCCGAAACATCAAAGCGGGCAGATCCGCATCTGGAGTTGTGATCGATCTCGCTTGGCAAGCGAGATTCGACCCCGCCAAAAAGGGGGGCATGAACGAGCGAGATCACTGGAATGGGCTTCATCTCCGTGTGATGGTCAGGTGAGAGATGCCTTTTCAAGTTTTCGATAGCGCCACACTGTCATTGAAGATTTTTAAAGAATGTAAAAGACTTCCAGTCCGACTGTGAATTTGTTGGAATTAGGAACTGACAGCAGTTGACTCTCCCATCAGCAGGTCAACCCTACTAAATACTCAAAAAGTCGCAGCACGAGAACGTCAAGAACCAACAGCGACGATGCAATTTTCAGTTTTCGCACTTTCAAGTGTTCTGCTGACTTCTGTCGCCGCAGTCCCTTTCGTGATTGAACGCGCAACAAGTAAGAACTCCTCCTGCATCGCCACGATATCCTAGATTGACAGGAACTGTAGCCAACACAACAGGGGGCATTTCAGAGACTCTTTTGGACAGCTTCAAATATTTCGCGAATGTCACGGCAGCCTCTTACTGCCCTAAAAATGAGAACGCTACTGCCGGATCACTCATCACTTGTCCAGGCGGTGTTTGCCCGCAAGTCGAAGCTGATGAAGTAACTTCCATCGTCGGATTTGGAGGCTCGTATGTTTCCCATTCCTAGACTTATAAATTGATCATATTGGCACAATCTCTAATGGTAGACAGTAACGACTCGTCCGCCACGAACATCAAAGGCTTCGTTGCTCTCAACCCTGCCAAGTCTCTCATCATCGTGGCATTCGCAGGATCTGGAAACACGATCCGCAACTGGCTTGCCAACTTCTCTTTCGTCCAGATTGCATACACACTCGCTGGCTGCACATCATGCACAGTGCATTCCGGTTTCGCCAAAGGATGGGAGGAGCGCCGCACAGTCATCCTGAATGCCGTAATGGCGGCCAAGGCAGCTAATCCTGATTACACGGTCGTTGTAACTGGCCATAGTATTGGAGGTGCAGTTGGTACGCTTGCCGGAGCTGAATTACGAAGCTTGGGAATCAATGCAGATGTGTATAGCTACGGCTCACCAAGAGTCGGAAACGCTGCGTTCGCGAGCTTTGTTACTGCTCAGGAGGCCGTGAACTACAGAATGACCCATGAGAATGATCCTGTTCCACAGATTCCTCCGTCCTGGGTTGGGTACGAACATACAAGTCCTGAGTATTGGCTCACAAATGGGACTGCAACGACGGATGTGTATGAGAAGGAAGATGTGGTTGTCTGTGATGGAGTTGGAAGTGACGGTTGTAATGCAGGCACTGGTTTGATCCCGATCTCTGGGGATGCGCATAATCATTACTTGGGTGTTATCACCGCGTGCCAGGGACCGGTTGAATGGTAGATATGTTGATTGATGTTAATTTAATGTATAATGTTTGGATTTGAATTGCTCGAAGACATTTGCATGAAAGGAACTGAAGGCGGTTAATAAATAATGATGAAAAATTATTCCTGCGGCTTGCTGTTGCTCTTTACTTTTGTTCGATCGAGGAGTTAGCAAATTCCGATATGGGAGTTTACCCTACACTTTGGAACTTGCTTTCGATTTTTGCAGTAAAAGCAAACTGACGGCGCAGTAAATCAAGCGCAAAGCTTGGCCCCCAAGCCAAGCGCAAATTGTGCACGTGGAAAACTGACAAAGAGGAGTCGGAAACTTGATCACCATTCACAGAGGGAACGAACTATCTTTTTGTTGACTCGAAATGTCGTTTTGATTGGCACTAAATTTGAAACACTGCAATGAATTCGGACGCAAAATTTCGCATTGATCTCTATTTTTATGTCCTTTTCGCCAGGAAAGGACCATTCGTTTATCTTTATCTCTCAGAGCTCTCAGAAGGCTTGATTTTGGGAGAGTAATCGATTTCAATAGGGAACAGTCCCGGGGAATTGTCATCTAGCAGGAAGGGAAGAAAAGACTCACGGATTTTCACCTTCAGCTCGTTGCCTCTGGAGAGCATTGATCCTTGATCAGGACCCTGAAAATTGGTGGCTGTTCGATGAGTACAATCCGGGGTTTGCCGCACTCGTCGCCCTCTGGATGACCGAACTCAAATTCAATCGAGAGAACGGGAGAAAAATCGGACTCAAAGTCCACCGGACCAAGATCTGCCAACTTGATGTGCAGATCATCAGACTGCAACATCACGAGAGTAATAGGTGGGTGGGTCGTTCCATTTTGCACAAGACAGAGGCGAATGGCGCGCTTCCAGCCTCGGTCGGCCAATACAGCGATTTTGATCGCTCTGACAGATGGACGCATTCCCAAGAAGATGACTTCAGACCACCACGAGACCGGACTTCCTGCCAGCTCGGCGGCTCCGCTCTGATTTGGTGTGTCTTGAGAGGACATCTCGATGGTTGTGATTTGAATGAAGCAATTCTGCTGGAGCACTTCCCAGGGGAGCTTATATAGCTAAGTGTGGGCTCCTGTTCTCAACTATAGGACAGTCATAACTTGAAATCACACTTGTGATACAAATAATGCATTGTATTCGACGGATTGGCGATACTGTGTCTACGCTTTACAGTTCATTACAACGCTTTTTGAAGTCGCTGCAGCCAAGTAAAATACTTAACATATCAACAAGACTGGTACCCAATAACAAAGAACGTGGACCTACAATTGCGCAATGATCAAAGGACTTCGGGGACCACGAGGCGTCTCTTCTCTTGGGTGGATTGTACGTTCAGCTTGTTTGCAGACACGGAGAGGGGCTGTTCGAGATCGAGAACAAAGAAGCAATGTCATTGTCCATCGCCTGCTTTGTGAGGTATTGAATGACCGAGGTCCGACAAAGAAGCAAGGATTTTTAGAAGATCACTGCCAGGACAAAGATCGTGTGCATGCTGGACAGTAAGACACAAGCTGATCGGAAGGCGCCTCCGATGCAATTCACGAGACTTCCAGGACAGGCCACCACATCGGATCACGGAGCCTATTGGTACCATAATCTATCATGTCACATACCATTGTGACATAATTTGAAATCGCTGGCTGTTATCAATGAAGGCATTGCTGGCGAAGAAGCCTGAGGGATCTCGCTTATGTTATCATTTTCGGTCTAGTCTTGTTGATACCCACCACGTCCAACCCGCCGATCCATATGGGCGGAATAGAAGGTTGGTGATAGCCCAACATAATTGGTCCTCTGACGTTTTGGAGGATCGCGGATGACATCCAAGAAGCTGAGTGCGGGAAACAGCTTCCCGAGTCCTCCATTTGACACCAATTGACAGACAGCGTTACCCACGTGTGTGCGGCTTGTCCGAGATATCCTGATGTAGAGCAGAAAAACAAATAGAGAAACGCCTGTTATTATCAGGTGCTGCCAAGTGAAGTAGGCACACAGTCGTGTTGCCTTCCTGAAGTGGCGCTGGCCAAGGTGGAACGCCGGAAGCTTAGCGAGGCTTGGGAGTAGCAGCCAAGAGAATACCCAAAATTTATCAACAGGGCCGTAAACACGTTCTCAATTGAGCCATGCTGGTTGGTCGAGAATGTATCTCCAAGACGTCTTGAAAAGTTCCAATTCTTCGCAAATGCTTGAAATGTCTTGATTTCGATTCCTCTTAAGAAGATTGCCCGCCCAGTCTGATGGCTCATCCAAAGGGCTTGTCACCAAGCACTTCCGACAATTCTTGACTTTCTTGACTTTCTTGACTAGTTTTAACTGGTGGTATCGACTCATCCTACTTCATCATGGCTGTTCTTCAGCAATATTCTTGGATCATCGCCTTGATCTCTATCGCGTTCTGCGTGAGCTCCTTTGGAAATGGCGCCAACGATGTCGCCAATTCGTATGCTACCTCGGTTGCTGCACGAACGCTCACCATGCCTCAAGTTGGTATTTTGGCCATGGTAACTGAGTTTGTTGGTGCCGTTGCTCTTGGTTCGCGTGTGTGAGTACTTCATTATTTCCTCTTTGGGACAGGCCGAACCTCTTCGCCCAGACCTTGGTTACTTTCCGCCCTGTAAAGTTCTATGGTCTTGTACTGATTGGTTTCTCTCCCTAGCACCGGCACAATCAAGAACAACATTATCGATATCAAGCATTTCACTGCTAAGCCGGCCACGTTGATCCTCATCATGGGCTGCACGGAGTTTGGTAGCGCGGCGTGGCTTATAATCGCGACCAAGTCCGGATTTCCAGTATCAACCACCCAAACTGTTGTCGGTGCTCTCGTTGGAGCAGGTATTGCTGCCGGTGCCGATGTGTCGTGGGGTTGGAAGAAGGGAAGTGTATCCCAGGTTGCAGCATCATGGGCTATCGCACCTCTGATCGCAGCCGGGTTCTCTGCCATCCTCTTCGGCACCATCAAGTTCGGCATTTTGAATCGCAAGGATCCCTTCAAATGGGCCATGCGCCTTACTCCTTTCTATTACGCCTTCACTGCCGCAGTACTAGCACTCTTCATGGTTGTCGAGGTCCCCAATGGAGACTCTTTGGAGGAATTTGGTGTCGGCAAGATTTGTGGAATTGTCTTTGGTACTTTCTTTGGCGTACTCGGCCTCGCCTACATTTTCTTCATCCCTTACTTTCACCGCCGTATTGTGGCTGGTGACACCCGCATCAGATCATGGCACATCCCTCTCGGCCCTCTCTTGTGGCGCGATAATCCACCACTTTACTGGCCTTCCAAGCGTGGCGCTGGTGTCAAAGACTACTCGGGAGGAGCCAAGACCATCCAACACACAACAGCGACCTCGCCACATGAGACCCCAGATATGATCTCCAAGTCTGCCCATCCCGAAGGTACTGAGTCGCCAGTTCTGGACTCGGAGAAGAACGCACTCCCAAGCGCCGCACTGGAGCACGCGGTAGTCATGGATGCTCGCGAGAAGTATCTTGGTCCTACTGAGGGGAAGAAAATCTATCACCCCAAGCGGGCTTTTGCCTACGTCAACTATATCTTCTGGCGTGGTGTCAGCAAAGACTGTGTCACTTTTGATGCAGAACACCTGCACAAAACGCATGCTCATGCCGCTGTCTACGACAACAATGTAGAGCATCTCTGGACGTACGCTCAAGTCGCTTCCGCTATGATGATGTCTATTGCCCGTAAGTTATCTCCCAATTCCCACCTCTGCTCGGCCTTTTGGTCGTGAATAGGGTGTTGGCTGACCGGTCCTGCTCTAGATGGTTCCAATGATGTTGCTAACGCTGTTGCTCCTTGGGTCGCTGCGTACCAGACATACATGACCGGGAAGGTTACCAGCAAGGGAGACACACCAGTCTGGATCCTGGTCATCGCTGGTTTCCTCCTTGGTACTGGATTTTGGTTCTTCGGATACCACATCATCCGCTCTCTCGGAAACAGAATCACTCGTGTCAGTCCCACTCGAGGCTACTCCATTGAGCTGGGTGCCGCAATCACCGTGCTGTTGGCTTCGCAATTGGCACTCCCAGTCTCGACTACACAGTGTCTCACTGGGGCAACAGTTGGTGTAGCATTGATGAATTTTGATGCCGCTGCTGTCAACTGGAAGCAGCTGGGCTTCATTTTCATGGGATGGGTTTTCACCCTGCCTGCTGCTGGACTTATTGCCGGTCTGTTGACTGCAATGGCATTGAACACTCCTCACTTTTGAAAGATGTCAATTTAAAGAGAAGCTGGCGTGGCTACAGGAGGACATGAGTCTAGTCAATCTTTCACGCATGTCCTTGTTCCTATATATGTATATTTGGTATACCAAACTTGTTTTCTGTAGATGAGAAAGTCAGAAATACGAACTTATTCTGGCAGAGTGTAAACGTGCCCGAGTGACATTATACTTCGCAGCTGATAGGTCCCGGAAACTGCCAATTGCTGGACCGGCGGAAGGGAGGACAAACTTTGGAATTTAAGCAAGATTCTACAGGGACATTGGTTACCGGAGTTGAGAAGTCGAGGTGTGGTGACACAACTCATCGAGGGTACAGAGCAGCACGGGCCTTGGTTAATCAGTAAATAGTGGTGCTTGAAGTCAGATCAGCAGGTCCATGAGCGCATGACTGACTTCTCCTGGACTTGAACTTCTTGCCGATGCGCGTAGTAGTGGTGCGGCCCAATGGACTGCCATGAAAAGCTGAACTGCGATGGAAAGGACAGAATGCAACGCACAACTAGTTCGAGGCAAAAGGAACAAAGATGTAGACAAATTAAGCTTAAAAGTTAGATTCGGATTACGCCACAGAATTCTGCAGGCCATCGATCTGGGGCAAAGATATCAACAACTTTGTCAGATCCAAGGACCTCGAGGCAGTGACTAAGAGTAGAAGTACAAGAACATATACAATAATAAGAGGCCAGCGGTTGGCAGAAGCAGCTACCCTTCGACTGTTATATCTTCAACCTCCTCTGCGAAGAACTTGAACTTCCCTTGCACTTGCCGGATCCGATAAGTGTCTGTTTCCAGGAGCCAAGTCAGATACCGAAGTCATTGATAAAACGGGACTCCGTACCTGACAGATAGTGATGGCGCCTCCCACACGTAGAAGGTTGAAATCAAACGAGGAGATCTGCGAGTACTGGTCGGTATTCTGCATGAGCCCTTCACTTCTGATCTTCTTGAATTCTGGCGTGCCCGGGGTGTTCGTCTTTTCCACTGCACACCTCTCTTCACGGTGTTGTTCCAAATGCTGCTCGAAAATCGAGATGTAAAACGGCGCAACCAGTCCTCATCTATTTATACACTTCCGCGCGTTCTCGCCTGGCGGTGCCTTCATGCTGAGAGTCGTCCTTGTTTGTTTTGTGGATTTATTCGGTTTGGTTTCCGGTTCTGCCTTGGACGTCGTCACTCTCGGAGTCTTGTCGGCAGCTGCAGATAATTCTCGGGATCGTTTTTTGGGAGTCGATGTTGCTGAAGAAGCTGGTAAGGATACAGCTGCTGGAGACGAGGCAGGGTCTCGTTCGAAGAAGCTGTCGATAATCGAGGCAGTATCGAAACGGGATGATGTTTTCTATGCTCTATATTTCAGTTCCAAAGCCGTGGCTTTTCAAGTACTTGCAAGCACGAATTAAAATGGGGGAACGTTGTGAACATTGGATTTGATGGAGAGTCAAAGAGAAGCTTCGTTGCTCCTCGCCTCAAGAAGCGCGACGCGTTTTGGACGCGCACAGAGTCACATGATATCCCTTGGTATGTCAATTTCCCCAGAAGCTGCATTTTTCGCTAGTGTTGTGGCTTCACTTGCGCCGAAGTCAAATGCATGTTGGAGAAGCTCATTATGCATAACCAAGGCCACCTCTGTCAGTCAAAAACTCAGTATTTGTTATCTTTTCTATCTTGAAGCCGGTCAACTCGAGGCATTCTACCGCTCTTTCACTACTTACACTGAGACGCCATTCTCTCCAGCAATAATTATTCCTGTATGCTTCTGCTAATCCATCCCGGCGTTCGATGTGTTCTTGGCCTCACCATCTTCCCCTTCCCTGTATCCGCGTGGTGGGAGGAGACCTGAAGCTGACGAACTTGGCATGGTCCCTTGGACAAGTTGCGGCCGTGCAAAGACGGTTTGTGATCCGCCTCACAAATTGGAGAACGATCAATCAAAAGTCGCTCTGTTGTATCTGTCGGAAAACTTAGCTGCGTACTGAGAAGAAGGCTGCAAGACAGTGACAGAGGAGTGTGCTTCACGACTCAAGCAACCACCGCCGTAACCTGCCGTCATGAGCAGTGGACCATGGCGAAGGACGTAATACCTTTCCCTTTCCTTGGCTTGTTCTTTGGTCGAAGAGTCCGCAATATACGTGCTCGATCCATCTTGCGAGCGCAGGAGACAGCAACAACGTTTGATTAGTTATTGGGAATATGTGGTGCTGGAATACCCCCAGACTTGAGTTGACACACGACAAAATTCCTCCCCGACAAACACCTTGAGGTGATCTACTTGGCAGCACAAATGAGATTGCGGGGTTGGGTACCAGCAGACGGTCGAATAACACGTCTTGAAAAGCTCTATTTAGGCTGTCGAAACCAGAAACAATTCATGCTTCCGACAAGGATTTATTGTGCCGAGTCTTGTCGCTTAGTGGGGTCACCTCTACCTCTTTCAAGACAATCCTCCTCAAATCTTCATACTGCCAAACGCTTACTCTCATAGAGTGCAGGCATATAACTGAAGTCATAATCTGGGAGCAGCATAGGTCATAAGCCTATTCTCAATTATAATCGCGCTAACTCTCATCTATTCAAAAGGTATGAGCATTTCATTTTCTAGGCATCATCTAGTCCTCTTCATGTTTCAAACTCATGACTGTGGTATTGCTCATCACTGATTCATTAACAGGTGTACTTCCAGGTCTCCTAGCTACGCCTTGTACCGTATTAGGTTCAAGGGCCATGGCGCAAACCTTAAGTCAGGTCTCTGATCTGAGACAATCTTATGATTATATCATCGTTGGAGGAGGGACTTCCGGCCTGACCGTCGGAGACCGCTTATCGGAAGATGGTACGAGTATGTTTATACTTGCCTTGAAGCTGAACACGTACTCATCATCTGTCTACAGGAACCGTCTTGGTGGTGGAATATGGATATCTTGAGGACTCCAGCCCAGATATTCTTCTCCCGTCGCCAGCAAATAATGATCGAAACATGTCTCGATTCTATGATTATATGTCAGTACCGCAAACTGAGCTGAACAACAAGACTACAATTGCCTATGCCGCAGCGATTGTGGGAGGTGAGCCTAAACTTTCAAACCAGAGTCCTGGATTTTTTATTTTCCAAGCTTAGCAGGTGCTGCAGGGGTGTCTTTGGAAAGATCTGAGCCTGAAATTGAGCTTCGTACCTGCATTCACTAATCTCATCTCTATAGGTGGATCCGCCGTGGATCACATGATGTTTGACAGAGGTTCTGCCGATGATTACGAAAATTGGGAGAAGCTCCAAAATCCCGGATGGGGTTGGAAAGATCTCTTACCGTACTTTCAGAAGGTACGGCGGTCGACTTTCTTTGAGGTACCTCGTTAATCTCAAAAGAGTGTTACTTTTACCCCGCCAACTTCAGAGCAACAAGAGAAGTATGGATACACGTACGATGAGAGTGCTTACGGAGGCAACGGACCAATTCACGCGAGCTATCCACCGTTTCAGTGGCCGCAACAAAGTCAGGACGCCAATCCAGTCTCGATGCACATATTTTCGATCATTTTCTAATGAGCACAGAACTTCAATGGAATGCCTGGCTTGATCTCGGTATCAAACCCACGAAGGAGGGGGCTGGAGGGGAAGCTCTCGGCCTTTTCTGGATCCCAAGCGCGATGAATCCCAAAAACGAAACACGATCATGCTCAAAAACTGGGCATTTCGACCCTTCATCCCTTCGTAAGAATTATCACCTCTTGACGGGGCACAAAACGAAGGATATTGTTATCTCAAATTCTCGAGCCGTGGGCATTACGATCGAAGTGCGAAACACCGACTCAACAGTCACAACTATTACGGCTACCAGGGAAGTCATTCTTGCCGCCGGGGCATTCGGAAGTCCCATGCTTCTGCAGCGTAGCGGCGTGGGTCCCAGAGCGCTACTGGAAAGTGCTGGAATCGAGGTTAAGGTAGATCTTCCTGGAGTTGGTCAAAACTTCCAAGATCACGCAGCTACGCTTCTACTATACAACTGTAGGAAGCTCCCAACATTTCGAAATTATGTCTAACATTGACTAGATGCGACTAATCCCGAGCCTAATTCCCGAAGTACAACAACTAATGCAAGTTTCAAAGCGGAAGTCGAGGCTGAGTATTACGAATATCGCACTGGTAGGTCAAATATGTGTCAGGTCTTCAAAGTCCTGAGCTCATGCATTTGCGTCCAGGTCCGATTACAGTAGGATACGGAAACAGTGTTGTCTTTCTTCCACTGCCGACAATTGATCCGAATTACGAGAGTCTGGTAGCCAAGTTCGCCGCTCAAGATTCCGCCGCCTTACTTCCGCCGACATATGACGAAACTCTTCACGCAGGCTATGCAATACAGAAGGAACTCCTGCTAGCCTCACTCGCCTCCAAGAAATCTGCCATTCTCGAAGTGTTCTTCAATGGGGATCCTTCGACAGTGCTTGTCCTGCAGAAGCCCGTTTCCCGTGGGACGGTCTCGATCAATCCCGAATCACCATATTCCAACCCTATCATCGACCCACGTGTCTTCTCCAATCCAATTGATCTCGAAATGGATATTTCTATGGTAAAATACGTGCGCAAGTGGTTTCAGGCCCCAAGTCAAGCTCCGCTTTCCCCGGTGGAGGTCTTGCCAGGGATCGCGGTGCAGAGCGATGAGGAAATCACTGCTGCTATCAGGCAACTTTCTGTTCCAACCCTGGGACACGCACTTGGTACCTGCTCTATGATGCCCCTTGATCTCGGCGGAGTCGTTGGCTCGGATCTGTTGGTGCATGGCGTTGAAGGCTTGAGTGTCGTTGATGCAAGCATAATGCCACTCGCGCCAGCTACACATTTGGATGCAACTGTCTATGCAGTTGCTGAGAAGGTCAGTTTCTTACGCGTTCGTGACATTTCGGCAAGACTGACTGACTTTCTTCTAGGCGGCAGATTTGATCAAGAGCAGGTCTGAATGATGATATTTGGCTACGATGTGGTAGATCTAGCTCACTCG
This sequence comes from Cadophora malorum, assembly GCA_017365405.1. Classification (NCBI taxonomy): domain Eukaryota; kingdom Fungi; phylum Ascomycota; class Leotiomycetes; order Helotiales; family Ploettnerulaceae; genus Cadophora; species Cadophora malorum. Next base: position 176,757 of record JAFJYH010000053.1, read on the forward strand.
ACTGCACTTGTATTAACGAAATTCGTTTTCTGGCACAGTTCGCAAGCGCGTCTTAGTTGATCAACGGATATAACAACAACAACATTCCTTGACATGTCTCAGCGACTTTTACGAGTACCGAAACTTGCATCATCACGTGCCCTCCACCGGATTGCATCTCTTTGTTTCCTTCTGCTTACTCTTGCACGTCTTGCATATCGTCAATCAAAATTCTTTTTGCATCTAACACTTCTTTGTTTGTCCTTTTCCACCAACGGTAAGCCGTCGGCAACGATGGACAATCCAATTCTTATTTCCACAATTATCAGTAAACAGAAATCCCACTTAGCCTAGGCTGACAAAGTGTTAGAAGTAGCACTTCTCATCTTCTTCACTGTCCAGTTATGTTTCCTGAACACCTTTGCTTTGGGAGTGTTGGTATATATTGCCTTCCATCGTGTCCAACGGCAGCTCGGCTACATCGGCAGTCGAAATTCAAGCAAGGGAAATGGCATATCTCCCATTGCCACGACCGCGAAGCACCAAAGGCAGAATGAAAGATCTCAGAGCGGGAGATCAAGGTCGAATAAGGAGAAAGGAATCGCATGCAAGCAGGGCTATCAGTCCATATCATATCCACTTCTTCCGTCGAAAACCCCTACCGACACACACCCAGAAGTCGAACGTTCAACTTTGTCGGCGTGTGAGCTGGAGCTTTTAGCACGGAAGAAGCTGTGGCTGGCGTCCAAATATCCTAAGCAATTGGCGAAATTATACCTCGAATAATGAAAGACCAGAGACCATCTCCCATTGCTCGTGTCCTCTGTCTCGGCATCCGCCGAAAGTCTCATCTGACCCAATTCGTTACCGTCTTGCAAGTTTTCGCCCAGCTTGCTCTTGCCAATCCTGATATTCTGAATAATCTATTCATACATGACCCGGACATGCAGCATGACATGCATGACATGCTTGAAAACCATGGGTTCAGGGTCGTTCAGTATCCAGCAGATCTCGGCAACAATGATGACAATACTCTGATCTTCGACTTTTACTCCCGTCCACTTGGCGAAGCCCCTCGCTTCCTGGAAGAATATGCACAGGAAAAACTTCTGTCAGACGTGGCAATGTATATCGGCCCGGCAAACAAGCACGTGCGACGCTGCATAGAATGTAAGTTCTTC